>BQMZ01000416.1:0-210525 GCA_036984285.1 Chlamydomonas sp. KOR1
GACCTACGAAGGGATTTTCTGTTGCAGTATGATGACATGCGCAAGCACACAGCTGAGAGGGCCAGGGAACGTTTGCACGCGGGGGAGCACAACCAGCAGTCGGGTCAGAGCGTGAACGCTTATACACAGACCTTTAAGCTGATTGTGCGTGATGCCACCCACATGTCGCAAATGGTTAAGATCCATTGGTATCTTATGGGGCTAAGGGCTGCCCTCCGTAGGGCATGCCTCCGTGATGCAAACGGCAAGCCATGGCAAGCACTTGAGCCTCTCATTGAGTATGCAAGGGGCATGGAGGGACGTGAACGCATGGGTCGCCTCGCCACTGCTGAGGTTGTCGAAGTCGATAAGAAGCCTAACCTCGCATATATCTCCTCCCGCCATGCCCCTCGCCCTACCCACAAGAAGCGCTCCGGCGGGTACCACCCGGGCAACCAGCAGAAGAAGGGCCGCTGGAGCGGCGCCAAGCGCGGCGGGCAGCAGGGCGGGCAGCAGGGCGGCTGGCGGCAGGGCGGCGGCGACCCAGGCGCGGGTCCTTCGGGGCAGCAGCAGTGCCGCTGGTGCAAGCAGCCGGGGTTCACCCCCGCGCACCTGATCGACTGCAACGCCTACAAGGACCACCTGCGCCGCCAGAGCGGCGTAGGTAGTTGGCACGTGGCAGGGGCGACAGCTCACGAGCTGTTGGCGCCCGCACCCGAGGTTAGGAGCAGGCGTCGGGTTAGGGTCCGTCGTCAGGCCGCAGCACAGGGTGCTGCTGAGGGCCTTGTGTCTCCTGCCGTGGGTTTGCCTCCTGCTCCGCACCTTGACCGGCTTTTTGACCGGAAGGAGTTTGCGCGGGTACAGGGGCAACTGGGTGTCACCTTTTCGGTGGACGCCTTTTGTAACCCGACGGGTGTGAATGCGCTGTGCTCACGATACGCCACGCCAGCACAGCCTCTTACGAGCATGGATGTAGCTGGTGAAGCCCTCTGGTGCGATGCACCTCCTCAGCTTCTCAGATCCTACCAGCAGCACTATGAGCGTTGCAAGGCCAAGGATCCCAAGCACACGTGTGCATTGTTTGTGGTGCCTCAGCGTCCGCACTTAGACCGTTACAGGTAAGCGCTGTCCTGCCAGGAGGCCCTAGCTTACAAATGGTATCAGAGCAGGTCATGGGTTCGATCCCCACTGTCTGCTGGGAGCACCTTCACGCAGGTTCTCTGCGCTGAAGAAGGCCCATGCGAGTGTGGTAGACTCAGGACCCATGATCGATCCTGGCTGGGCGCGATTCAAATCCGCGGTCCCAGTAGATGCATTAATAATAGGCTGGTATCTCAACCAATCGAAAGGTTAGCCCTTCGAGGCGGTTGAGGGTCAGAGGTTCGAAAACCCACTAAGCCCAAAAGAGGCGATATAAGACCTGAATAATATGAACAGGTATGTGGAAAGGCCGTGGAGGCTGAGTACCAATATCCCTGACTCCCGAGGACGGTCGTAGTCAAGTGGGGGGGAGTGTAAGCGGTACAGAGCTTACAATACAGCACCAGTGGATGGTTGCTATAAGCACTATAATGGGTGACCCTGACATCCTAGGAATGCCTCTTGCGCCCAATAGCGCACTGCCTAATTCCGCATCTTACAAATGGTACGCGGCTCTGATACCACTTGTAGGCTAGGGCCTCCTGGCAGGACAGCGCTTACCTGTAACGGTGCGCCGAGCCTTGGTGTCGGCGTCCAGGAGACTCCCCCTAGCTAATCAGAGAGAGAGCGGAAATGTATGTAGTGTGTTAGAATCGCATGTAGGGGATATGCACCCCCAGGACGGTCCGTAATGCTTCTGTCCAGGTTCTTCCTCATGCGGCGTAAAGGGGCACTCCAGAGGAGATGCCGAGGTGTACGGAAACCCCATGCTGGACTGGACTGCCAGTCAGCGTAATGACATACTTAAGACATACAGCATTGCATATCGTATTGCTACGTACTAGGAGATCTACCTTGCGTACAAGGGAGTCCTGACCAAGGGAGTCCTCTCCAAGGGAGTCCTCTGCCCTTACGGACTTAGGCATTGTGGCGGTGTCCCTGACCCCGCTCACAGCTGTTTGCCGCAGTTTGCAGCAGGCCACAACTGACAAGGGACAGCCGAGGATCGGCCATGCACGGGCGCCTCTCCCGTGCGGTACAGGTACGTCGAAGTCCTCCATAAGCTGCTAGCGGTGTCGCCTCTTAGCACACATGGATGTTTTCACAGTGACGGTCCTCACCCAAACCCAGCGCCATCCCAACACGGACAGCAGAGGAGTGATCCCAGCTGGTCCCAGTAATCGGAGGCAAGGGGTTTGGGTCTGCCCACTGGGCACGAGCCACATGATGGCCCTGGACTGCCCTGGATGACCTCTGAAATACGGTGAAGGATCGGACATCTCGGTATAGACAAGAGTACCATCTTTAGAACATGCCTTGGAATTGCGCTTGTACCTCCCTTCACCGCATCCCTCAACACAATGAAGCACGCAACAGGGGAGCCTCATGCATGGAAGCGTCCACCATGGTTCTCGTCCCCGCTCTGTATACCTTCTCACGAAGTTTAAAAAAGGGTTTGGCAGGGGACAACAGGCGCCAACGGCACGAGGAAGGACTGAAGGCGTGGGGCAGCGGGACCAGCATTGATATGGAAGGCAGGCTCTGTCGAGCTTTATTTGCTGCTCTCATGTGGCGACAGACTCCACTCGGTTGGCGACAGACGCTGACAAAGGGACGCAAGGGGGGTCTCCCATGTCGCTACCTGCGCGTGCTGCGCGTGCGTGTTGCCCGCACTGTGATCGTGTGGTGGCCACCCGCAGTTCAAGGACAAACACCGGCAGATAGCTTGTTGAAGCGCGAATTCAAGAGGGGCGGGGAGCCTCACGGATTGCCCCTTTGGTTGTGGACGCCTGACCTGGGCATGTCCCAGGGCTCCCCTACGACCCGACGTGCCGGTGATCTTTTGCCTTGCGCCCAACTCCGCCTGCCGAAACAGGTTAATAACATTCATTTCAATCTTAGGGGCAATGAGCGCCTTCTAGGTAGTTGAGATACCTGTAAGCTGGAGAATGCAGGGACGGCCCTTGGAGGGAGCATGCGAAAACGCGAAAGCGCCGCGTGAAAGTACGTTAAAGGGCATGCCTAGAACGGAGGTATATCGAACTATTACATATCAGTAGGGAAGTTATCAAGGTAGTACAGCTCTACTTGCATGGAGGGTTTCCCTGGGGGCATTGCGTTGGGAGCCCGGCTAACGGCTGTACGATCGGGTGGGCGCCCAGTAGCTCCACCTTCCAAGGTAGGTATAAGATGTCGTCTTGAACTTATAGGAATAGCGTTTCGCCTTTGTACTTGCTTGTGTCCTCCTGTTAGACGTGTGGCTTTACCCTGTGTGCCCACAGCATCGCACCTAATCGCACCCAGACATCCCCATCGTCTGGTGATAAAAAGCGTTTCCTGCTCTAAAACACCGCCACATTACCAGCAGTATCGCCAGCAGTACTGAAAAGGTGCGCCTTTTACTCGCCAGTCGCAGTGCGGGCGCGCGACATGGGTTGCGCTGCCAACACTCTGGCCTTTCCCTTCTGCGCTGGATGACTGGAATAAATCGAGGTCTTACAACTCTCGGTCTGCACAACTATGCAGGCAAAGGCGTTGCACAGTTTTACTGCAACCGCTAAGCAACATGCGAGGCCTCCTGCTGCTGGCGCTTATATGCGTCGGAGCAGTTAACGTACTAGCAGACAGGTAATTAATTGCCCATCCATCTGGTGCAGTCAGCAGGAATCCTGTTGAGTGCTAGATGCTGTTCAGGTATATGCGCGAGAGGGCGACATCCGGCAGGTGACAAAAATCCACACAGTCCGGACTGCCGGCCAGGCTCCTGTCCCAGCTTACGACTACCCCCTGTTCATCCGTCCGCGCCTATCTTGACCCTCTTCGCCTGCCTCACCTGCTCATGCCCTCAGGTCCCTTCTCCAGGACTACACGGAGCGCTTCCCTCCCTACGGCTGCAACCGCGACTACCGGCAGTCCCGCTTCCGCGTCGACCCCACCCACCGCATCGTGGGCAACAAGGTGTGCTTCACGGCGCACGTGGTGCCCTGCGAGCGGCCAGGAAGCGCTTGCTGCGGCAAGTCCGTGGACTTCTACAAACTGGAGCTGGATGTATGTGAGTGGCGCACGTGCTTGGGGCGGGGGAGAGGGCGGGCGGCGCGGGAGGGGCACACAGCAGCGTCAATGGAAATCTGCACTCGGCTGTGCGTGTTGCACATCCGCAGACTTGAGCCTGCCAATCTTGCCAATCTTGCGGCCGCTCTTACGCATTATACTGCTTGCTAACGACCGGTATCTGTGAGCTGCCAGTATACTGCCTATGAAGGGCTCTAGCTGCATCATACGGTACCCGTAGTTGCAACCGCACCACGCGCTCTGCCCCTGCTTACCTGCCGTGGTGCCCCCATTCCCCCCACGCGCGCAGACCCCACGTGTCGCCGTGCCGTTGAGAAGGCGTGGGTCAACGGCCGGCCCACCCTTGCGCCCACCTTTGAGCTGTACGGCGCCGCCAAGGACAAGGCCGTGTACAAGATGCCCGGCCTCAACCTCACGACGTACAACGCCGAGGGCGCGGAGATCTGCATCCAGCTGGCCGCGCCCTGCCCCACGCCGGCCGAGCTGTGCGCACGTGGCGACGGTCTGTGCACGACGGCCATGGTGGAGAGCGGCACGTGCGAGTGCTGCGCCGTGAACCCAGGCCCCAGGCCCCCGCCGCCCTCGCCCATGCCGCCCTCCCCCCGCCCGCCCTCGCCCCGCCCGCCCAGCCCCCGCCCACCCAGTCCCCTCCCTCCCTCCCCACGGCCCCCGAGCCCCAACCCGCCGTCCCCCAGGCCCCCGAGTCCCTCCCCGCCCCCTCCCTCCCCCCGCCCGCCCAGCCCCCAGCCTCCCTCTCCCCGGCCCCCTTCCCCCAACCCTCCTTCCCCCCGCCCTCCCAGCCCCCAGCCTCCCTCCCCCGGCCCCCAGCCCCTCCCTCCCTCCCCTAAGCCCCTAGCCCCCAACCTCCCTTCCCCAACCCTCCCTCCCTCGCCCGCCCAGCCCCCAGCCTCCCTCTCCCCGCCCGCCATCTCCCAACCCTCCTTCCCTCGCCCTCCCAGCCCCCAGCCTCCTTCTCCTCGCCCTCCTTCCCCTAACCCCCGTCCCCAAGCCCCCAAGCCCTTCTCCTCCCTCCCTCCCTCGCCCGCCCAGCCCTCGGCCTCCCTCTCCCCGGCCCCCTTCCCCAGCCCTCCCTCCCCCGCCCTCCGTCACCCAACCCTCCTTCCCCTCGGCCCCCGTCTCCCAACCCTCCCTCCCCGGCCCCCAGCCCGCCTCCCCCAGCCCCTCCCCGCCCGCCTACATCGCCCCCTTCCCCTTCTGCGAGTGCAACAAGACGGCCGGCATCATGCCATTCACCCTGGACCCAACCACCACCGTCAAGCGCAACGGCAACAACCGCCTGTACTGCATGACGCTGCGCACGCGGCCGTGCGCCGACCCGCGCAGCAAGTGCTGCAGTGACCTGCTGTACAAGGTGGAGTGGTGGACGCAGCCCGTGTGCCGCGGCGCGGTGGCCAACGTGTTTCTTGACGGCAAGAAGGTGGACCAGCAGTGGGACGGAGACAGCCGTACATTCAAGATCCCAGCCGTCAACGTGGCCCGCAGTACGGTGCCGTACGGCGGGCGCCAGCTGTGCATGGAGCTGTACGGCAACAGCGCCTGCCCCACGCTCAGCACCTTCTGCGCCAGGGGCGACAGGGGCGAGTGCTGGTACTCGCTGTTCAACAAGGATAAGACCTGCTGCCCCACGGACAACTTCTCGTCCGCGGGGAGCAGGCGGTAGAGTAGCTGCTATCCTACCGTACTTGCTGAAGCCGTGGCTAGCTAGAGTAGATATCAGCGCCTGGCCTGAAAGTGCTTCACGCCAGGCTGCTGCAGCATGGCAATGCCGAATTGACGCAGGAGAGGTCGTGTACACATACAGGTAGTAGGCTGGTTGGCGGGTACCGACGTGCACAAAGGACAGGCATGGAGTCGACTTTGGGTGTGCATATGGCGGTACGGGAACGTTTACCTAGGTGACGAGGGTTAGTTGCAGGCAGGGTGGCGCTCACCACACGGATGATACGCCCACGCTGGCACCAGTCACAGGGCCACCATTTATTGCAAGCAGTGCTTGACCCATTCATTATTGATGCGCTCTGTACTCGATTGATTCTGTGTTCACGGTACCGTAGTTGGTGTGGCGTCTGGGCGTGTAGTGGTTGTGGTGGTGGTGTCAGCGCTGGTGTTAATTGGGATTTGCTGCTGCCTACCTGTACCTGTGAACCACTCCGGTCCTAGCATTCTGATCCCAGCACTCTGATCCCAGTACGATATCAATAGCTTAGGGCAGATTGAGTGTTGTTGTGGCTTAGCATGTGTTGTGTCGGATGTATGTCGGGTTAATGGCTTCGGTTGCAGTCCCCCACGCGGTGCGGACCACTGCTATGCTCACGCACCGTTACATTCAGTCCGGGGGTATGTTGTTCATGCACGGCCATACTGGCCTTCAGAAGTGACTGTAACGACCGGCTGTCGTCTGGCATGAGCTCCTGCTTCCTCCTGCACGTTGGCTGACCGTCCACAAAGTACTCGCAATGTACCAGCGACCAGACTCAAGGCATTGCAAGACACGTGCCGCTGCTGTGCAACACGCACGCATGTACCGTACTGATAGCGGCTCCGTCCACAGGGGATTCACGCGTCAGTGGTTCACCAACACAGCTGGGACCTGAATGGCTGGCATGGCAGCCCCAGGCAAGCACAGGAGTGGCTACAAGCAAGGAGGTGGCATAGGGGCTGCGTCGAAGTCGCAGCTGTTTCCCACACAGCGTTGGCGGGTGCTGACGAGCTGACTGATGGCACGTTGCACTCAATCGACCCCGTTTGTGCTGTAACGTGGTTTTGCAGCTCGGATGGTGGAACCTGACTGTCCAAGGCAGCGCATACGGCTGAGGCCAACGGCAGTTCTTCTTTCTTGGGTAGAGTAGTTCGCGGTGGTCCGTGCAGCGTTGATATCCGCCCACATGTGCTTGCCAAGCTACGAATTCCGAGCCCCTGTGGACTTCTTACGAAGTCAAAAAATGCAGCTGCGCACCCTTCACTCTCAGCCAGCGTCGTGGTGCTCCACAGCAGGGCCGGCACGTTCTGCACCACGGGGCCTCCCCTGCTGTATGTACACACTGTTTAAGTACTGGTGTTCTGCACCTCTGCCTGCTGCGCTCATCAATGGGGTCCAGCCCGTCCAGGGGAGGGGAATGCAACTTAACGGCCAACCGCTGCAACCGCCGGCATCAGGGTCTGACCCTGGTGGGGTCAGCCAGGGTCAGGTCACCCACGTGATTACGCCGGTGTGGAGTTTTTGTACTTCGTGAGAAGGTTACAGGGGCTCGGAATTCGGTGCTTGGCAAGCACATGTGGGCGGATATGAAGGCTCCACTAAACACCTGTGGATTGCCGCACGGCAGTGCCCTGGCCAAGCCTCGGCTCCACTAGCTGCTATGCTGTCCATCGCAAAAGAGCCGCTGAGGTTCCTTACGGCCTCTCCTGTCCTGCCATCCATGTGCCTCTATCCCCCCAGCCTCCTAGGCACGGTGTCACCCCTTGGGCCCCGCACATCCTGCCAGGTCCTGCCCATGCGTGTAGCCAGGGTGCACTGCGCTTTCCTCTGGGCTGATGCAACGGTTGCATCGCATGGCACGTGTGCGTGGAGCCAGGGCAGCTCTTTGTTCTTTGCGTTGGTTGGCGGACCAGGACGGCCGTCTGTCATAATGAGGTGGCCAAGGGGAGCCCACATGGTGCCATGTGCCTTCACTGTAGCCGTACGCATCCGTGCGTGGAGACCCGCAACTCAGCCCACATAGACATCGACCTCTTCAGTGTTGCATTGGACAAAGCATATTATAACTTCAGAAGCGTGTGCCGTTCCTTCTTCGCAGAGCGCTCAGGTCGACCGACTCGCTGCAAACTCAAAGCCCTGTTACAGTGTTGCTAACTACAAGGAGCTTGCTGTTCGCATACCCAAACATTGCCTATTGGACAATTTCAACCATTCAGACCTCCCTGACGCAAGGCCCAAAACAGAGCGTTGAACTTGAAGGGCAAGGGCAGAGCTGCTTGAAGCTCAAGGGACCGTCTTCCTATATAGTTTCGCTTTAGCAGAGAAACACACTGAGACATTAGCACAGCGCCGTCCTGTGCACTGGGGCGCGAGCGACCTGGTGTGCAGCGGTCGCGATGGCGCCAGTCACCATCAACGTATATGACTTGGCGCCTCACAACACTTGGACCTACTGGTGTGGGGTTGGCATCTTCCACTCAGGCGTGGAGGTTTACGGGGTCGAGTTCGCATATGGAGGTGCGCAACACCTTTTTGAGCCAGTGGTTTGCCGTTCAGACAATACGCAGCATCACTTACACAACCGCAGCGCTGCAGAGCGCAATAGCTGAGAACGTCCAAGGTGCCTAAGACGTAATTTGTCCCTGCACCGCCCTGGGCATCATGCCTCTAGGTCACGACCAAGACGTCTCTGGGATATTCGCGACCGCCCCGCGTGACGCCCCCGGGCAAGGTGGGCGTCAATTGCAGCTGACGGAGAGCTTGCCTGGCTCTGGCTGTCCGTCAGATCAGCCCTCCACCCAGCCTTGGAGGACCCGAGGGCTGCTGAAGGGCCGTGGAGGGGCGCCGTGCGGTCTTTGTGCACTGACCAGCAGCCCTGCAACACCCTTCTCCACACCCCCACGCAGTGATCTTCCGGGAAAGCATAGACATGGGAGAAACCGACTTGTCTCAACAAGAGATACACCAGGTGGAGCTGGGGATGTGTGTTGAGTCGGGGGTCCGGGAGGGGCAAACGTCCGGGGGCATGGTGCCGATGCGGTACGGGTTGGCAGCGGGGGCAGACACGACACTGGCAACGTAGTGTTCCCCCGCGCTGAGCCTTCCATGCCATGGCCCTGTGCTCAGTAAGCCGAAGTCCGCTTGCGTTGTTGGCGTGTCGCCCATGCATGGCCTGTTGACACGTGGCTGTGCCTGCCCTCTTTTGCCCTACGTTGCAGCTGGTGCAGCGCATGGGGTCGGAGTACCGAGGCAACGCGTACCATCTGCTACAACGGAACTGCAACCAGTGAGTGGTGTAGTGGCATGCGCACAGAGTGGCGTACGCACACCGTCCTGGGGACCGTCCATGCTGGAGGACACCCCTTGTCCCAGTCACTCCCTTGCCTTTTGCTTCGCCTTCTACAAGCACCTGCTGTACGGTATATGCTTTGTTGCCCCGCGACTGCATCGCGATACGCCCCTAGCCCTATGCAGCTTGTACAGTTGTTTCAGCTGCGACCATGCATGGCTCTTACAGCAGATTGGCCCCTCCTCTCCCCCGTTGTGACCGCCTCGTAGCTTCGCCAGTGACCTGTGCCGACAGCTCACGGGGAGAGACGCGCCATCGTGGGTAAGTCTGGGCTGGGGGGTGCGCCTGTGGGGTGCGCAGGCCGCGTGGGGTAGGGTGCCACAGCGCCACGCACAAGGCCAACGGGAGGTGGTGGGTGCGACATGGGCCTCCACACTGAGATTGCGTTTGCGGAGGAGGAGGTGGACAAGTGGAGGCAGCAAGAAGGCGGCGCGTGGCAGCAGAAGCACTGGCGGTGGCCGCACCCATACGCCGCGAAGGGTGCCTTGAAGTGGCATGCATCCATGGCGCACTGTTACTGCGCATGGGGGGCTAGGGTAGGGGGTGGATACTAGTGTAGTGCGGCTGTGCGAGGCTGTGAAGGGCAGTGGCGGCGGCTACGGCGCGCTGGGGGAAGGCGTGGCAGGGGCACGGCGCGCCGGGCGCCTGGCCAGGCTAGGCCCTCCGGTCACGTGGTTCGGCTCCTGTGGCGCCGGGAAGGGTCCTTAGCTCCTTACATGGAGTGGGAGGGGGCTCTGGGCACGTTGGGGGAACAGTTCCAGGCCCAGCACGGCGGTCGCACGCCGCCCGTGGCGCGACACGGGGTTCACAACCTAGCCGGGGCTACCGGACGGAGGCTGATGCAGCTGTCCTCGCGAGCCCTGCCAGGCTCGGGCACGTTGCAGCACACGTCGCTCACCGGCCGACCGCCGGGCATGCCGCCGCTCCTCGCTACTCTTGCTTCCCGCTCAGCCACTCGCACCTTGCCGCATTTCGCTCACACAGGTACCGTACCGTACCCTTCCTGCCCGCTCCCGCCCCTCGATTCCCACTACAGCTACCTCCGCCTCGCGTTACTCGTACATTGTTCCGCTCCCCTTCCGCCCCAGATCAACCGGCTGGCTGGCATCGCGGTGGCGCTGCACTGCCTGTTGCCCACAACCTGGGTGCCCCCGCTGCAGACACCCAGCGCCGTGCCGCACGACGACGGTGAGTTGGATGTAAGGCAGGGATGGATGGGCGGTGGTATGGGACGGGGCAGGAGGGCTAGGGGCGTGGGTGGCGTGGCAGGGGCTGTGGGTAACGGCAGACGCCCAGCGCAGTGCCGCACGACGACGGTGGGCGGGGGGCGGGGGTAGGCTGGCTGGTGGAACGGTGGGATGGAACGGGGCGGAAGGCCCCCGGCGTGGGTGTGGCAGGGGCCGTGGGGAACGGCAGACGCCCAGCGCCCTGCCGCACGACGACGGTGGGCACAGGGACGGGGGAGGGCTGGGCAGTGGGATGGGACGGGGTGGGAGGGCCCGGGGCGTGGGTGATGGCAAAGGACGGGGCTACGTGCAGACACCCAGCGCAGTGCCGCACGACGGCGACTGTGAGGGCAGTGGCCGGATGGGTTGTATCATGGGCGGCTCCACTGATACTGGTACTGATACTGGCCGGCTGACGGTGGCTTCAGGCGCTAAGATTTGTGCTGCGGGACGAAAAGCAAAGGGGGTCAGGGCCGGGGCTGCGTGGTTCAAGTGGTGGCAGGGGCACACGGCCGAGACAGGAGTTGGGGAGCTGTTGACAGGGGCTGTTTGACGCAGCGCTAGGCCGCATGACCGTCCCATCCTACTGTCTGTTCAACTCTAATTCACGTAACTGTTTTCTTCCTCCTCCTTACTGTGCAGCGGACGTTGCCCGCATCGCGGAGGGCAAGCTGCTGCTGGTGTCGGGCGGCGCGCGATCCGACGTGTACGACAAGGGGGACAGGCTGCTGCCGGTGGCGCTGCTGCAGGGGCCGGCGGCGGCGGCGCCCGCAGGGACGCGCGTGTGAGGGCGCGTGGGCGGCTGCGGAAGCGGTGGGGCCGGAGCACGCAGCGGTGCCAAGCTGGGCAGCGTTGCTGGGGGCGCCAGGGGCCTGGTCGCGCACGAGGGGCATGCGGCAAGGCGGCTGTGGGTCGCGTGGGTCAAGTGACAGGAAGTGCTGCCGTTTGCAGCGAGCATTGGGGTTTCAGAGGCCTGACTGATGCAGTACGGCACGGCACGTGTTGTGGGGCTGCACATTCTGACGTCGGGCGGACGTTGAGTAGAAGAAGTACCCGTTAAATCTTATTGCGGCACGGCATGGCTCCCCGTGGAGGGTGGGATTGAGATGCGTGGGTGGGGGTGTTGGTGCGTGCTCTGGAGGGCGAGGAATTGGCATCGGAGAAAAAAGAGCTTACTGGTGCATGTGCAACGCAGCGTGCACCGTGGGTGTCGCCCCTTGTGCTGTGCTGCTGGCCGCAATGCTGTTGACGTGGGGTACAGCTTTCCTTACGGTGGCTGGGGAAGGGCTGTGCCGCGTTGAGCCAGCCATGCACGGGTAGCGCACCTCGCTAGGAGTTTGCAGTTTCGAAGCGTGCAAGCAAAGGACAGGTGAGCAAGTCTAGCGTCGACACACGCCCGCAGGGGATGTGTGGTGTGTGTGAAGACAACCGGGAGGTGCATTCATGTAGGTTGAGGGTCGCAGAGGGGGCTGTCGCGTGCCGGCATGTGGCAGCTGCTCGCTGTGCACGCGTGGGGGTCCGTCGCGCCCCCCGAGTGCGATGCCGGAGGGTATGCCTGGTGACGACCGGAGTCGTAATGCCGTAGCGTCGTACTTCTGGTGCCCTTGGCCAGGGAACATGCCTGTGTGGCAACGGCACGGCTTTGCTTTGCACTGGTTACAATGCCTGTGTTACAATGCTTTCGTCGCTACGTGCCTCGTGAGGTGGCTCCTGGCATCTGCGTTTCTGGCTGACTGGCTTGCAAGTGACGGACGTGCCAAGTCCATGTGCGGCGCGCTACCGGTGAGTAATGCTGAAGGCACTGCGGCCGTGTGGGATGAACCAGGACTCTGGGTGTGGGAAACAGTGCTCATGACCCGAATGCATGGTATCGCACGTGCATGACGGCTGGAGCTCGCGAGGATCGAATGATCGTGCCGGTGTGTGGCTCGCCGGATGGCACTGATGTGTATCTGTATCTGCCTTCTAGCTGTTGGGCTATGTGCCTGCAGCTTGCCCTTGTATGTATGGATTTACAGTTTTGGCCCCCTTCCAGGGCGCAGCGCCCTGCAATCGGGACAGCATTGCGCGAGCGTTAGTGAGTGTTAACATTTAAGGACCTCGTCTCGACCTTATTGGTCTCCGCGTCGCTGGGGTACACACGCTGCCTGTAGACGTACTCAGTCAGGATGGGACCTCGCAACAAAGGACCAGCGCCATGCTCGGTCGGGAAGGGAGCAGGACGAAGGCACAGTTCGTATAACTTAATGAGATCAGGTGAGATAGAACACGTGAGACCGTCGTGCCACGCACAGTGCAGTGTACAGAAAGGGAGGCACCAGCAGCCGTACGGTTTGGCAAATGCGGTGCGGCGTAGCCACCGAGCCGCCGCGGCGAGCAGATTGGCCGGGCATGGAATCCTACACCAGGCTACTCGCACCGACCTGCACCGACGGGGCATGTTCCTGGGTGCGCGTCAAAAAAAGGGTAATCGGCCACCCATAAGCCGCCTCACTGACTGATTAAGGTACAAACCTTTCCTCCAGCTTCAACCGTATGCACGTGTGTGCATGCCATGCATGCTCGTACGGGGACTACGTTGGCCTCGTGCAGAGCCACTGGAGTTCGGAAGGTTCCGGCAACTTTGAGCGCAGACTGAGTCTGCTCACCAGGGCGGGCCAGAGCCACCGCCCAGGCAGTGACTGACCAGAACCCAAAGCACAGAAAATTGACCTCCACATGCCACTAATGCCCTCCACGTGACCTCCTCAACGGGCCATTGCGTACTCGCACGTGTACGTGTTCACCGCTAGATGCGCCAGTCAGACGTGCAAGTCACCCAGCGTCAGCACTAGGTACAAGTTATGTGCAGGGCTGCCGTGAAGCGGCAAGGCCAAGTGTACGTGCAGTACGGTACGTATGTACAACGTGCGGGTGCCGTACCGGTACACCAGAGCGCTCCGTGTGCATTCCGCTATGTGTGAATCAATCAATCATAGTACGTCCCCTCCACACCACATATGTACGGCTCACGCTGATTGCCCGGGTGAACGATTCGGCAATTCTTCGGCTACGCACACACGCACAGTTGGGTAGTGCACCAGCAGCGCTGCAGCGCAGCTGAGCGCAACCAGCGCGCCCAGCACATCTACGGTATTGCGTGATCACGGCATCCTTTGCACCACACCATACTGCATACGATGCGCAATCATAAACCGCCAGCCATACAAGCTGTACGGCTCGCGTGGTACGGTCATGTACGGCTCGCAGGAGGCGGCACACCTCCTTTCCCCCACACCCGATCCGTAACCCACACCGCACCGCGCGCCTCCCCACCGCCCGCCCCTCCGCCCACACCTCCAAGCGATGGCCGCTCCACCGCAATTGGCGTCAAGGCAACATGCAAGACATCGAACTGCTCTCCATGCGTACCCCCGTCACCGACACGTGTCCCCGCCTCCGCCACCGGCCCCATGGCAGGGCGTGGTGTGGCCCCAGCTGCACCATGGCCCCTGCCAATGCGCACTGGGGCTGGCAACCCAACCACCCCAGCGCCATAACCGTCACCATCACCACCTGGCCTTGACACAGCAGCCCATCTCCCTGGCTGCTGCTGCTGCTGCTGCTGTTCACGCCATCCAAAGCGCGAGGTGCCGATCTGCTGCTGCCCCTGCAGCGGCAGCGGCTGCTCCAGGCCTGACGGCGACGTTGGCGTCCCTGGCGTCGACGGCAGGGTGGCGGAGGCGGCGTCGACGGCAGGGTCCGGCCACCCTGCTCGGCCCTCGCCGACGGGGCCGGCGGCCCAGTGCCTGGCGCCGGCGGCGGGGCCGCCACCGCCGCCGATGCCGCCGATGCCGTCCGGGGGCGACGGCGGCGCGGACGCCATGACGCTGCCGCCGCCTGGCGGCGACGCTGGGCCCGCCGCCACCAGGGCGTCCATGGCGGCGGCGTCGGGCGCAAACATCTGCAGATTGCGTACCGTACGTCAATGGGTGCGCAATTTAGCAAGTGACAAGGAAGGGGGGGTGCAAGGCATCCAAGCGACCGGCATGGCGGATACGGTAACACTGCACCTTGGTTGCTTACCGCTGCGCGCCCGCCTCCCCAGAACGCTGCCCCGCCGCCGCCACCGCTACCAACATTGGGTGGCGACGGCGGCACGGATCCGCCGCCAGCTGCGGCGGCGGCAGCGGCTGCCCCTGGTGGCGGGCCCCCCTCGGGCCCTGCCGCCATGAGGTCTTTCATCGCCGCCGTGTCGGGGGCAAACATCTGCGGGGTGGTGCACACACACAGGGATTAGGTTACAAGAGAGCGCGAGCTGTGAACTGACTTTGCAGCGCACGTAACTGCATGCCCTGCTGTGTGTCCCGAACATGGTGATATACTTGCCTGGATGGCACAGGTATAGCCAACAGCAAGCATCACTCACCGCTCTCCTGTGCGCCACCCACACCGCGCCGCCACCCAACGCCGCTGCGAACACCAGCACAGCGCCGCCGGCGGCGCCCACCGCCGTACCAATGACGGACGCGTCGGCGCCGCCGCCGCCACGGCTGCCGCCGCCGCCACCTGCGGCCTGGCTCTGGCCGCCGGTGCTCCCCCCAGGTGCCTCTTGCAGCGTGCCGTTGTTGCCACTGTCGATGGGTACCCCACGATCGGGCGTGAGGGCCGGAGATGGTCGGGGAAAGGGGACTGACGGAGGTGTTAAAGGTGCGTTGCCGAAGGTAGCTGGGGGCAGGGAGGGCGACGTCAAGGAGGCCGGTGTGGCAGTGGGCTGGCCCGGGGGTGGCAGAGCTGCTGGTGTGGTAACGGGGAGCTGGTCGGTGGGACTTGGGGGTGTAGGAGCGGGCGCCTGGGGTGGATCGGACGGGGGAGGTGTGGGTGGTGGTGCTGGGGTGGCTGAAGGGATGGAGGGAGGGATGGCGGGAGGGGCTGGTGGGTTGGCCGGAGGAGGGTCAGCGTCATGCGGCGTGAGGGGCTGGGTGGAGGGTGCCGGTGTTGGAGGCTGGGGCTGCTCCGGCTCTGGTGCTGGGGGCTGCCGCTCCTGCTGTCCTGGGGGTGGAGGAGGTGTGGATGGCAGCAGCTGGCCGGGGTAGAGGGGTGGTGGCGGCGGCGGAGGGGGTGGAATGCTGTCGCGGAAGTCCATTGGGGGCAAAGCGTTGCCATAGTCGCCCGGGGCCGTGGGGACGTAGGAGGGGGGAGCAGCTGGGGTATTACTGGGGGCTGTGGGCCCGTAGGAGGGGATGGGTACTCTGGGTGTGGGGTAGGAGGATGGGACCGGTGCGCTGGGTGTGGGGTAGGAGGGGCTGAGTGCGCTGGGTGTGGGGTAGGAGGGAATGGGTGCGCTGGGTGTGGGGTAGGCGGAGGGGAAAGGAGCGCTGGGTGTGGGGTAGGATGCGACCGGTGCGCTGGGTGCGGGGTAGGAGGGGACCGGTGCGCTGGGTGCGGGGTAGGAGGGCGCCGGTGCGCTGGGTGTGGGGTAGGAGGGCGCCGGTGCGCTGGGTGTGGGGTAGGATGCGACCGGTGCGCTGGGTGCGGGGTAGGCGGAGGGTATGGGTGCGCTGGGTGTGGGGTAGGAGGGGACCGGTGCGCTGGGTGTGGGGTAGGATGCGACCGGTGCGCTGGGTGTGGGGTAGGCGGAGGGTATGGGTGCGCTGGGTGTGGGGTAGGAGGAGGGGACAGGAGCGCTGGGTGTGGGGTAGGCGGAGGGGACAGGAGCGCTGGGTGCGGGGTAGGAGGGGACCGGTGCGCTGGGTGTGGGGTAGGAGGAGGGCACCGGTGCGCTGGGGGTGGGGTAGGAGGGGCCGGGGGCGCCAGGACTGGGATAGACCGGGGCGGCGACGGGGGCAGGGGGAGGGTAGGCGGCTGTGTCTGGAGACGGGGTGCTGAGGGGGCCGTAAGTAGGGGCTGAGGTAGGGGCTGGGGCGGTGGGTGGCTCGAGAGGTTGCTCGGCAGCAGGGGATGGAGTCGCTGGTGTTGCGCTGCTTGGTGGTGGGAAGGACTGGGTGGGTGGGGAAGGTGCAGGCGGCTGGCTATCGGATGGGGACGGTGGGGTGTCAGCCTCAGGCTGGGGAGGCGACAGCGGGGAGGGGGGAGAGGCGTCCGAGGGAGGTGGTGATAGTGGTGTTGGGGGCCCGGGTGTGCGAGGCTCCGGTAATAAGGGTGTAGGTGTGGGCAGGAAGGCTGATGGGTTTGTGGGGGGCTGTGGGGGCAGCGTTGGGAAGTCGCGTGTGAGGGTTGGGGAGCGAGGAGGGGTTGGGGGTAGGGGTGCTCCTCCTGGGTTCGGGGAAAGGGGCGGTGAAAGGGGTTGTGGGGACGGGTCCTCGAAGGGCGGGTACAGCTGGGGCTCGATTGGCGACTGCGTTAGGTCAGATGGGGGCGGTGCCAGGTCCGTGGATGACGGGGAGGGGTCGGCAGGAGGTGGTGGGGGGACGCCGGGTGGTGGTGCGTATGGCTCCTGGGGCAGGGACGTTGCAGGTGCTGGGGGCGTTGGAGGTGAGGTTGCAGGCGACGTAGGCGGAGAGGCGCCTGGAGGAGGCTGCAGGGGCGGTTGCTGAGGTAGACCGGGCTGGATAGGGATGCTTCGGCTAGGGGCGGGGGAGCGGGGTGGTGGTAGGCTCGGGGACGGAGGCTGGTCGGTAGGCAGTGGGGTGGAGGGGGCCGGGGGGCCAGGTGCGGCTGGCGGGGATAGTGGTGGGGATGGTGTGCCGGTTTCCAGGGCGGACCCCGGAACCGGTGCGGGCTCCGGGGCGAGCGTGGGCTCCGGAGCGAGCGTGGGCTCCGGAACAGGCGAGGGGTCGGGCGATGGGGCGGGCGACAGGGCTGGTGAGGGCACGACGACTGGTGAGGGCTCTGGTGCTGTGGTAGGCTCCGGGGCTGGCGGCGAGGGCTGCGCGGTGGGCTCCGGCACTGGCGAGGGCTCGGGGGCTGGCGCTGGGCCGGGTGTGGTCTGAGGCCATGGAGGCAGGGGGGGTGACGGCGGCGGCAGTGGCTGCGGCACGGAGGGCTGTGTGTTAGGAGACGGCTGTGGCGTGGGTGCAGGCGCCGGGACTGTGGTGGTGGGTGACGTGGTGGGTGGTGTTGTCGGTTCCAGAGATGGCGAGGGCTGTGGTGATGAGGGCAGGGGGGAGGCAGGGGGCCGCTGAGGAGCTGGAGAGGGCGCTGGAGTGGGCGAGATTGAGGGCGATGGGGAGGTGGCGGGCGCAGGGAAGGGTGCAGGCTCTGCTGACGGCGACGGCTCTGGCGAGGCGGACGGCCCTGGGGCTGGTGTGGTCTGCGTCGAGGGGACGGGGCCTGGGGACTGGGTTGGGGCTGGGAACTGGGATGGAGCTGGTCCTGGTGAAGAGTCGGTAGCAGGGGCTGGGGACTGGGATGGGGCTGGGCTTGTTGAAGGTTCCGGGGTAGGGGCCGGGGACTGGGATGGGGCTGGGTCAGGGGCTGGGGACGGTGAGGGGTCCGGGGCAGGTCCCGGGGACTGGGCTGGGGCTGGGGCCGATGAAGGGTCCGGGGCAGGTCTCGGGAACTGAGATGGGCCCGGGACTGGTGAGGGGCCTATGACAGGCCCCGGGGACTGCGATGGTGTCTCGCCCGGTGATGGACCCGGGGCAGGTTCTGGGGACTGGGCTGGGGCTGGGGCCGGTGAAGGGCCGGTGGCAGGTCCCGGGGACTGGGCTGGGGCTGGGGCCGGTGAGGGGTCCGGGGCAGGGGCAGGGGCTGGGGACTTGGATGGGGCTGGGGCCAGTGAGGGGCCCTGGGCCGGGGCTGGTGAACGGCCTGTGGCAGGTTCCGGGGACTCAGATGGGACTGGGGCCGGTGAAGGGTCCGGGGCAGGGGCTGGGGCAGGTGCAGGGCCTATGGCAGGTCCCGGGGACTGGGGCGGGGCTGGGCCTGGTGAAGGGCCTGTGGCAAGTCCCGGGGACTGGGGCGGGGCTGGGCCCGGTGAGGGACCCGGGGCCGGGGCCAGGGCCGGGGACTGGGATGGGGCTGGGGCAGGTGCAGGGCCTGTGGTAAGTCCCGGGGACTGGGATGGGGCCGGGGCAGGTGAAGGGTCCATGGCAGGTTCTGGGGACTGGGATGGGGCCTCGCCCGGAGAAGGGCTCGGGGCCGGGGCTGGGGACTGGGACAGTGCCGGTGCCGGTGTCGGTTCCAGTGTCGGAGACTGTGTCACAGGCGTTGGGAAGCCGATAGGTCCCTCCGGTGTAGAGCTGGGGGCAGTGGTGGGACTCGGGGGAGGTACTGGTACGCCAGGCCCGGGCGAGGCGAGTGGCAGCGGTGGTGGGTCGGGCGGGAGCGGGGGTGTGGGAGGTGCTGCAGGAGGCGATGGAGGGGCTGGGGCTGCGGGGGGCGGAGCTGGCGGCTGTAGCGGTGTGCGGAGGTCGCGGCATGAAGGGCCCGGAGCTGGGGGCGGGAAGAGCAGAGGCGGCGGTGCAGGGGTGTGTGGCGGCAGCGGCAGGGGCCAGCACATGAAGGAGCGGCACTGGTCGCAGGGAGCCCACACGGGCTCGCCGGGGTCACCTGCAAGGAGGGGTGCGACGGGCAGGGGAAGGGTACAAGCGAGGCAGGGATGTAAGCAAAACGTATGTGGCCCCCGTGGCCGAATACCGGTGCACTCACTGTCTGTACGGGCTCAGCAAGGCTGCCTAGAAGCAGGATACTACCGTGTGCGTGCGGCGAGGGCAAGGACTGCTGCTTGGCGCCTGCTGGATCGACTGGTGGTCAAGGATTCACTTTCAGTTTTTAGCTCTGCCGCGCCGACTACGCATGAGCAACCAGCTGAGTGCGCGCGGGGCGACCGCACGTACGGCAGGTGGTGCGGGTTCCGGTAGCACAGGTGGTCCCTCGTCAGTACCGGTGCCGTAGCCCACGACCTGTCCACCCACCTGGCTCGGAGCTCATGCGGAGGCCGGGGCAAAGCAGGCCGCCGGCAGTCGCGTTGCCACGCAGCCAGCACAGGCGGCCTGGCACGCACACAGCGGCACAGTAACGAGGAGCGGGTACACGTGGAGTCGCTTGCAGCTTGGCAGAGTACTTGTGGACGCAGGGTGTGGTTTGGGCGGTGGGCAGCCCGCAATGCTAGCTGAGGCGAGAGTTGCTATCGGTTGCATAAGGATGAACTACGGGGACCTCATGCATCGCCGTGCTACACTCCCCCTCGCGTCAACCTCCTCTTGCTTCTGGGCTCGTACTTGTGAGCCAGCTTACTTGAGCTTACATGAACTCCCTCGCCGCTGGGGCCAAACCCACCGGATATGCCAACAACTCCTCAAAGACCAAGTCCCGCCCGGAAACGGCACGGCAAAGCTTTTACAGCGTCAAGGTATGCCGTTATGCTCAGTACCAGCGCATCTGGCCTCGCTAACCCACCCTAACCCACCTGCACACACCGCCGCCACCAGCTCCCACACCCCCTCCTCTCCGAGGTCGGGCAGCGCCCCGCCCCGTTGGCTGCACTCTGCCGCAGCGTCCCAGTAGCCCTGCAACATAGGATTGCAAGGGGGCACCGGGGCCTCGTACTGAGAGCGGTTATTTAAACATGGCGCCACTCCAGTTTATGGCTGGCGTGGTGCACGTCACAGCACAGGATGCCGCATCAGCCACGCCCTGATGAGTCACGCCCGAGCGAACGAGAGACCTGGAGTAGGCCTGGAGCTGCACTGTTGGTCACACGAGTGATAGCTTCTGTCCCAGCCCCTGGCATGCAAGCGGCACTTGACCGTGTGGCTTGGCGAGCTGGTGTGATCTGCAGCAACACTTGCCTTGAGTTCGGGTTCCAGGGTGTACCACGCCGGTGCCTGCGCCTCCGCCAACAGCGGGAATCGCAACGCAAGCCCCAGCGCCAGCGTTGCGAGCACGCAAGTGAGACGCGTTGCCGAAGGCCGCGGCATGATCCTTTGTTACAGCCTGTTGCGTCTAGCAAGTGTTTTCGTGGAGCGTCTTCAGTTCCCAGCCCTTCGCGCCTGGCGACGGAAATGGGGCTTTGCACCTTGTGGCCCCTAACACGATGCGTGTTCGTCTCATAACAGTTGCTAGCCGCATGTGCAGGGCACGAAGGAATTCCGCTCTTGTGGAGGCGCCGGCAAGTTGCACTGACGAGGAAGCGACCCGAGGGGCGGTACACCCGAGGCGCAGGTTGGGGCTAGGCCACCATGCTAAGCCGTGCAGGGACGTATAAAAGGATTAGATACAAACTTGTATCTGTGGGAGTCGGGTGTTGCGAGGTTCAGCTCCAGCTTAGAGTGCTCGCGACAACGGTAAACGGCTCGCCTGGCCTCGAGCTCCGCCAGTCGACACCTTGCAAACAGGAATGCCAAGCTCACAGTCACAGATCGTGTGATACCAGTTTCTGCAGATATACGGGGTGGCATATTTTGACGAGACTGGCTGCCTGAGTCGTCGCAGGTGGACATGACCCGAGGTTCAGTCGTTTGGGCCGTTTTACATGCTGATGTCCTACGTCATGCGCACGCATGATGACAATGAGTGTTCTTGAGGAACCCATTTACCAGAGTGGAAACTGACCGCCTGAAAGTATGGCAGGTCAGCACGGTCACAGGTCAGCAGTTGCGTAGGACCGCCCCTCCGTCACCACCTGGGCACCTACTTGACAAAACATTACAGATGCCGAGTGTACTCAACAACACCGCCACCCATTGCAATGGTTGCATCCAAAACCTGTTATGCACATCTTGGAACGCCCACAAAAACTTGAAACAGTATGAATGGAAGGGCCCAGCGGACAGGAAAATGAATGGTGCAGTGGGTGGTGCAGGGCGGGGTGGTGCATTGGGAGATTTCTTCTGAATGCGTCCTAAGCCCGAGCATGAGCTCTGCCTCTAGCATGCATGCTCCCCACCCCGCCGTCCCAAATAAGTGCAGTGCAGTGCGCAGGTTCACTTAGTCACTGCTCTCAATCTTGCACTCGACACTCCTCATTCCTCATGCAGTATCTAACTACACCAGGCCGTCAAATCAAATACTTACTTGTAAAGCATGACGTACACACGCGGAGTGCAAAAGGAATTCATGCATGCAAGTGCGCTCTGGCAGGCAAACTACAGTGTGCGCCTTAGACGTGTACACTGATGTCTCTCAACCTCCCTGATGGAAACGACACCTAGCGGCGCACGCCATAGCTCTCAAAGGATCACTGTGTGGTGGGTGACAAGCAGAGGACCGGCCCATCAGGCCATCCTGCCCACAACACGAACCGGTGTGTCGGGTCCCCCCTGTCCCTGGCTCCCCACCGCCCCGTCAAACACTACCACCATGGGGAACGCGACCTTGCCCTGCTGCCCATGCGCCTGCTCCTGCTGCCCCTGCACCGCCCGGCCCGTAACCGTGAACAGCTGTGGCTGCTGCTGCTGCTGCTCCCCTGCCGCTCCGTCTCCACCTGGCTGCTGCTGGTGGTGGTGGTCGGGTGTGGGGTAGGTGATGGTGACCTCCGACGTCCGGATGCTGATCGGGTCGTCCAGCAGGTCCTGCAACCTCGCCGATATGACCACCACCTTGCGAATGGCTGCAAGCAACATACCAGGGGCGAGCGACAGTTAGGCAGACCCGCAATCCGCCTGTGACCTGGGACAAGCTTGGTAGCAGCATATTGGTATGGGCAGCTGTGTGGAGATGGTGTGAGCGCCCACATCGCAGTGAACCTTTTACATTCTCAGGTGCGTGGGAGAGAGCAACAGCAGCCCCATGCTACCCTCCAATTCCGCAGAGAGAACGACGAACAGTGACCCACCTATCCGGGGCGGCACCTGCGCCGCCACCCCCATCAGCGTCACGTTGGCGGCGCCGCCGGCGGCCCCTGACGGCGACGACAGCAGCGGCGGCGGCGCGCCCCCGTCGCCGCCGCACGCGCACGACTCCTCCTGCGCGAGCCGGAACGCGCCGCCGCCGCCCAGCGACACAGCCGCGTCGTACCCGTATGCTAGTGCCAAGCACTCGAGTACGGACAGACTGGGGGAGCTCTTGAAGTCCTTCAGGCACCGGTTCTTCAGGCAGCCCAGAAATCCGTCGTCGCAGCTGCCCTTGTCGCTGCCGCACGTGCCGTAGCACGTGTCGTGCGTGTTGCAGCACGCGGAGAAGTCGTGGCAGGGAGGGCGCAGGCCGGGCAGTGTGGGGCAGGAGCGGTTGCCGAAGAACCGGTCGAAACGGGCGGTCAAGTCGGGTCGGCCGGCGGGGCCGCAGCCGTTGGGCGGCGAGGCCTCGCACGTGGCTCCGGGGCCGCCGCCGGGCGCAGCGGCAGCTGCTGGTGCTGGTGCTGGTGCGGGTGTGGGCGAGGACAGGGTGGTGTTGCTGGTGCTGCCGTTGCCGGTAGTGTTGGTGGGGTTGGTGGTGTTACTGGCGGTGGTGTTGTCAGCAGCTGCGATCGCCAGGCCCCTCAGCCCGTCCAGCCAGGCGTCCAGTTGGTGCAGCATGCGATTGCCAGTGCCAGTGGTGCTGCCATCTGTGCCGTTGGCGGCCGGGGGCACCTCGGCGGCGCCCAGGACTGCCTCAAACTCTAGCTCCAGCGACAGGCCGTTCTGTGGCGATCGGAGGGCAGAGGGCCAAGGGGCGGGGTCGGAGGCGCACAATCACGCAGGCTGGCAGCCGCAGGCGCACGGCGTGCACACGTGGTGTAACGTCATCACGGTTGGTGCGAGCAGGCTGCGGAGCCATGCGCACACTGCAGAACGCGCCCCAACGACCGACACACGTACCAGCAGTGAGGCTGAGAAGTCGCTGCCCACGGGCATCCACAGCAGGGCGTCCTCGTCCACGGTTAGCTGCAGGCAGTGGGTGAACGTGCCGCCGCCGCCTCCGCCACTACTCCATTGGATGACGGAGCCGGGGTCGTTGCAGTCTGCCGTTTGAGGAAGCGTAGGTGGGCACGTGTTTGTGCAAGGGGAGTCAGGTTGCAGATGGGGTTTGTGGGAGGCGGAGTGCGGGGTTGTGCTTTTGCGCGTGTGATGTGGTGCGCGGGTGGTGCCGCTGCTCATGCAGCAACAAGCAGGAAAGGACCGTAGGCGTCCCATCTCATAGCCGTGCACGAGCGTCTACATGCATGTACGGCAGCAATACCAAAGGAGCGTTTGGATGACGGCTAGGGCGACTGCCACGAGGCCGCAGTGTCGGGACAGCCAGGGACACCTGCTCACCCTGCTGTGGCGCTGGCTGCAGGCTGAGGCCTCTGGGTAGCGCGATCGGGAGGACCCCGGGCGGCGCGTAGGAGGGCGGTGGCTGTGCTCCCGGGTATGTGCCATAGCCGTACCCTGCGTGTGTTTGGAAGGGCGGCACACACAAATCACAGGGCGGCAGTGAAAGGTGAGGAGCTGGAGGGGCAGCTGAAAGGTCAGACCGGGTGCTGAAGCGGCCAGGCCTGGACCGAAGCTCTCCAGATGCCTTTGGTGCATTGTGAGAGGGTGTTATACGCTGTCCCTACCTGAGTAGGAGGGCACACCGTAGGCGGGTGGGTACCCTGGGATTGTGCTGTAGGCAGGCGAGAGACGGGGGCTGGCGTCTAGACCTGGACAGTGCAGCGGGCACACACGGCACCGCAGGTCAGTCACGGCACCGGCAAACCTTGTCATTGTCAAACTAATGCTCACAGCATAATTGTAGCACTGGATGTGTCACATGGCCGTCCCAGGCAGTCCGCTGGTTGCGCAAGCTGGCCTTGGCGCCTCGCCCTCAACCTGCACCTACCAGTACCAGCTTCACTTGGCACCGCCGAGAGCTCCCGCCGAGCGGTGGCGCGCGAATGGACACTAGATGCAGTCAACAGTAACGCAACTAGAGCAATGGAGCGCTTGTCGATGGTGATCATTGGGTCGCAAGTTGCAACTGCTTCCTGGAGTCGAGCGATGGACTGATGGATAGCCTTGCAGGCCTTTGAAACGAGGTTGTCGCTTTGATATGATCAATACATAGTGGAGTATATGAATGTCCCTCTCACTTATATAGTCATATAGCTGATGCTCTTGTTGGGCCTATGCAAATGATCGTACCACAAACGGAGTTAACCACCGCGGAATTTTGCCGTGGGCTTTGCCCAACAAGGCCTGCCCAGCACCTTTTGATAGCGTCCACTACAAATGGCGTCCTTGCAGCACGGTGAGCGGTGGTAAACTTATTGTGCCAGTGTGCCGTCGCAATGACCCATGGCGCCATGGGCCCAGACGGAGCTGGGCGCAGCTCGCAGGACTGCCTGAGACTGCTATCCCCTCGCCATCGACCCCCAACCCGCCCCAAACCAGCTTGCCTGCAAGGATGTATCCTCGCAAAGGCCCGACGTGGCCCCGTGTGCGGGCTACCGGTAGAGCGCAATCAGCGCAAGGCAACGCGCAACACGATGTAGGCATCTAGCCCTAGGCCCCTGACCAGGGGAGGGGCTCTGGAGGGGCTACATGCACGGCAGCGGGTGAGCGAACCGGGGCAACTCTTGACGTCCAGAAGATTTGACAGCGACCTGGCCTGGGGCGCCCCCCTTAGTCTCTTTCCACCCCGTGCCTATCCAGGCCCACCCGAAACACCTGAGGGTCCCAACAGCCACATCCTGTGGCGGGGCCAGCATGGCGTGCCGTGCTCAGGGCTCTCCGGCGTCCGGCCCACCTGCTACCTCAGTGGTCAGCACCAAAAGTCTCCTGGAAGTAGCAAGCAGCTGCTGACAGGGAGCGCTTGGGTCGCTGAATGTAACCCCGACCCCGAGCGTGCCCCACACGTGCTCAGGGACAGGGCCTGTCGTTGCCTCTGGAGCAAAAAGTGCTGCCGGAATGGATACATACAGTGCGGGGAAGAAGGGGGCCATGCAAGGCCATTTGCATACAGGAGGGATGTTTCGCACCCCCACAGCCTAACGGCCTTGCCTGATGGCAAAGGTCCATGTTGGGGGCTTTGAGCCTGGCATCGCAACGTGCACCTGGGAGTTCCAAGGGCAACCTTGACCAGCAGTATGTGTTCCGGTGTACATGACTTGGGTTGTATGCAACGGTATCCCCCGCCTCGCTGCCCTAGCATTGTCAGCGCAGTGCTATCGGCTCAGGGCCACGCCTTGGTAACCCGTCGACATAGCAGCATATGTCACAAACGTAGCTAAAATCAAAACGAGAGGCATTAGCTTTCGCCTTTAGCTAAAGAACAATGGCCGTACCGATGCATGATTTGCCCGAGAAGTATGCACGCGGTGCTCTGCCGAAATCAGGTGCACCGGCCTTATACTGTGTAGTATTACGGCCCGGATACAGGGTATAGAAGTAGCGGTGCTGAGCCGCGGCAGTCACCATGCTCTCAGCGTCGCGTGTCGTCGCCTCTGCCCTGAGGCAGAGCGGCCGCAACAACGCGCTCCTGACTGCTGCTCGTGCGTATGCTGCTGAGCCTGCTGCGGCTGCCTCTGCGGATACTGGCTTCGTCAGCCAGGTGCGCCGCTGCTCGATCATCAGACCTCGTGTCGTCGTTCGGGGTCCCGGAAGCACGCCCAACGACTTCTCGTTCTCTGTTGGACCTGCAGGTCATCGGCCCCGTCGTCGATGTGCGCTTTGATGGCGAGCTGCCTTCTATTCTGAGCGCTCTGGAGGTGCAGGGTCACAATGTGCGCCTGGTGCTCGAGGTCGCCCAGCACATGGGCGACAACACCGTCCGCACCATTGCCATGGACAGCACGGATGGCCTTGTGCGTGGCCAAAAGGTGTTGAACACTGGTTCTCCCATCAAGGTGAGCACGCAGTGCAGCAGAACAGCAATGCGGGAGCCCAGGACGCGAGCAATCAGCTTTAACGCGGAACCGCGACAAATGTTGCAGGTGCCCGTCGGCCGTGGCACCCTGGGCCGCATCATGAACGTGATTGGCGAGCCTGTCGATGAGCAGGGCCCCATTGGTAAGGAGTGTCGCAAATCGCTGCGGCGGCAATTCCTCATGCTCGGGGCACACGCGAGTAACAGTCCGCGCACATATGCATTACAGACGCTGCCGAGGTGTGGTCCATCCACCGCGAGGCCCCCGAGTTCACGGAGCAGAGCACGGAGCAGGAGATCCTTGTGACGGGCATCAAGGTGAGCCTGTTCCTGGCTGTATGCTGGTGCAAGACGGCTCTTATAAACAGATATTCGCATTCTCTTTTCAAAGAAGCGAGTGGGAGAAGCCATTGGGGCAGTATGGCAATGTCTCTCGGGTTTCGCTAGCATGTCGGAGCACCGACACAACTGTCGCGTTTTGGCAGGTCGTCGACCTGCTGGCTCCCTACCAGCGTGGTGGCAAGATCGGTCTGTTCGGCGGTGCCGGTGTCGGCAAGACTGTGCTGATTATGGAGCTCATCAACAACGTCGCCAAGGCGCACGGTAAGCCTGCAGGCACTTCTCTATTGAATTAGAAGGTATAATCCCTCGGAATTGCATGACATAGGCCTGCTGTGGCAGAAACTTTCAGCAGGAAGCTCCAACTCAAGCTGCTCTTCCTCCCCTCCCCAGGTGGTTTCTCCGTGTTCGCCGGTGTCGGTGAGCGCACCCGCGAGGGTAACGACCTGTACCGCGAGATGATTGAGTCGGTAAGCAAACGACTGCCGGGGAAGCGCCTGTAACCAGTGGGCGGTGGTCCAAGGGCTGCATGTTATGTGTGGTCTAGCTCCGTCACCTCGCGTTGAGCTGGACGCCGCTGAACACCTTGCTCGTGGTCACCGATGGAATGGCAGGGTGTGATCAAGCTCGGCGACAAGCGCGGGGAGTCCAAGTGCACCCTGGTGTACGGCCAGATGAACGAGCCCCCGGGTGCCCGTGCCCGTGTGGCGCTGACGGGTGAGCAGCGTGGCCCCCTCGCGCTGGACTGCAGCTGGGCAGCCGAGCAGCTTCAGCGATGGGCGCATGGGCGGTTTTCATGACAGCCATATTGTTGATGGACGTTGACGCGAAACCCATGCAGCACGGCTCTGGGGCCAGCAGCAGCACAAAGCTGCCACAAGCCACTTCGTATATCTGGACTCTGGCTACCTATCGCCACTAGAGCTTCATTATCATGGAAGACATGAACAGTAAGGGTGCGGTCACACGACGTTACGTTACGCCACGTTACCTCAGACGAGGGGCTCGCAACGTGGCCAAGTAACGTAACGCCGGGGCCTTCCCCCTGGCGTTACGTTACCTAGTCCACGTTACCTGGTCAGCACCACACGTGTGAGCGTTTCGGTGAAGTTGTGCCCATCCGAATTTTAAACGTGACGGTAACGTAACGTGGTGTGACCGCTGCCTAATGTGCAGCAAGTAGACGTACTCCCATATGAGTCGGGGCTGCCCCGTACAGTGCTGGTTTGAGCACTCAGTCCCTCGCCCGCCGAGCCGTGGGGAAAGCCAATGTTTCCAACGAGCGCTCGACCTACCATGTCGTGTGCGTGGCCCCAGGCCTGACGGTGGCCGAGTACTTCCGCGACGTGGAGGGCCAGGACGTGCTGCTGTTCGTGGACAACATCTTCCGCTTCACGCAGGCCAACTCGGAGGTGTCTGCCCTGCTGGGCCGCATCCCTCGGCCGTGGGTTACCAGCCCACGCTGGCCACCGATCTGGGTGGCCTGCAGGAGCGCATTACCACCACCACCAAGGGCTCCATTACCTCCGTGCAGGTCCGTGGGCTGTGGGGCAGCAGCTCGCAGCGCACCGGCGTGGCCATTGAGATTTGGGGGCTGTAGCGCAGCAGCCCATGAAGCTTGGGCAGGAGCAAAAGTGCTTCATGGCGTAAGGCTGTGGTGCGCTGGTGGCGGTCTGGCTACCGGCGCAGCGGGCAGTGCCCCAGCTGGTCAAGAGGCGCTCTGCCACGTGTCAGGTGTCACTGGTCCCGTCAGGACATCTCCCGGCCTGAACCGAAGACCTCCCCAAACGCGCCCCCGCAGGCCGTGTACGTGCCCGCCGACGATCTGACGGACCCCGCCCCCGCCACCACCTTCGCGCACTTGGACGCCACCACCGTGCTGTCCCGCTCCATTGCCGAGCTGGGCATCTACCCCGCCGTGGACCCCCTGGACTCGACCAGCCGCATGCTCAACCCCAACATCATCGGCACCGAGCACTACAACGTGGCACGTGGTGTGCAGAAGGTGCTGCAGGACTACAAGAACCTGCAGGATATCATTGCCATTCTGGGTATGGATGAGCTGAGCGAGGAGGACAAGCTGACCGTGGCCCGCGCCCGCAAGATCCAGCGTTTCCTGTCGCAGCCCTTCCAGGTGCGTGGCATGCACGGCTCTGACATGGAGGGTGGCACGGCGTGGGGTGGCCATCGTACCGGCTGTCCCAATGCAGGGTACCCGGCAGCGACGCCGTTGCATGTGATGCGGAGATGCAGCTTGCTGTTTTGTTGGAGTACCAAGTAGCAACCTGTTTATGCTTTGAGAGGCCACGGAGCTGACGTGTTATTCCCACATGCAGGTGGCTGAGGTGTTCACGGGCACCCCCGGCAAGTACGTGGACCTGAAGGACACCATCTCCGCCTTCAAGGGCATCCTGGGCGTGAGTAGCGGGTGCAGGCGGGAGGGAAGGCTGGAGTGTTGCCCGTGAGGTGTCACCCGTCGCTACAATCGAGGAGCCCTAGCCCAGGCAGACTTGCACACCATTTTCCTAAGGGTCATGCTGTCAGACAGCTCCCCAGGCCACAATCCTATCTGGCGAATGTTAGGCGCAGCCTCCACTGGATGCTGAGGGCGGCTACCCGGCAAGGCAACTAGCCACAGATTTTTTCATTCGCTTGTGTCACGCAAGCTGACGCCCTGCCTTGGGTGCGGCTATCTGACGCGCAGGGCAAGTACGACGACCTGCCCGAGATGGCGTTCTACATGGTGGGTACCATTACGCTGTGCGATACACCGGCGCGAAGCTCATTGTTAAGCGGTGGTGGTGAACTGGTTATGCGTTACTCGTGCCAAGATTTACCCAGTCCGACAGAATCGTCCGATAAGCGCAAGGCCTGCTTCGCTCGCAAGTCTCAGCATTTAAACGCCTCTTACTGCTTGTAGGTGGGCGGCATTCACGAGGTGGAGGAGAAGGCCGCTAAGCTGGCCAAGGAGGTGGCCGCCCGCAAGGAGGACGCCAAGAAGGTAGGGAGTGCCTGTACGGCATTTGCAGCTAGTCGTGCGGCTCCTGACTCTGAGCTTTGCGGTCACATTACCAAGTGCAGGGGTGTGCTCTAGCAGTGGTTCCTCGCGCGAGTGTGGGACGAGCTTGATGTATGTTGTCGTGTTTGCGCCTTCCGCAGGACGCCAGCGCCAAGGCCGCCGAGCTGAAGGACGTGCCCAGCCTGGACAAGATGCTGAGCGAGATCAAGGAGGAGCCGGTGGAGGCGGACGACGGCCTGGAGGACGACTTCAAGGCGGAGGCCATCAGCAGCGAGAACATGGTGCGTTGCTTCAGGGGTGGGGACGGTCGAGGGGCGTTGGCATCGTGAAAGTTCTGACCAACGGGAAGTGGAGAATATGGCAACCGGGCCGTAGAGACACATACGCTGTGCCGTAACCGTTGGTATGGTGACAGGACAAGGGAGGGGATAATGGTACGTCATTGCGAGTGGCACTGAGCACGATGCAACACGCGGTTGACCTGCAGGTGCTGAACGAGGAGGGCAAGAAGGTGCCCCTGCCCAAGAAGTAAGCGGCCGGAGGCTGAGCGACGTCGGCTGGTGGCGTACAGCACAGCAGCGGTCCGCAAGGCGGGCGATAGCTCGTTGTCGGGCGCTGGAGGCTTGGGGCCGGGCAAGGCCTGGCGTGCTTGTTTCGGGGTGTTCGGCGTGGCGCTGGGCGGGCCGGCTCTTCAATGTTGGACGCTGAACGGTTCGCTGTCGTCCAGCGAAGCCGGGCTGTGGGGTAATGTTTCGAGGGGAGGTGGGTGGCGCGCGCTGGTGGGTTGTGCCGAGCAGGGCGGCCGCCCTCGCGCCACCTTTGGCTTAGTCACCTGACCTGATCGGATCGAGTGAGTGGGGCCGCAGCAGATTAGAAGTTGTCCGTGTGCGCCTTGTCAGGCCCGGAAGCGCCGTGATGCAGGCGCGTTACCGTGACTTGCGCGCTGCAGTGTGCGTTTTCGGAAGGGGCCCTCCGATGTAGTGGCGGTTGCTGCTTGTTGGGGGCTTCGGCACGTGCACCAGCAGTCGCGAATGGTCGGCGGGCTCGAGTAGACAGTGTGTTTTCTGCATAGCGGCGGTACGTCAAAGCGCCCTTTGGGTGTGACCTTGACAACGGCAGGATTTAGACAGGTACATGTGTAACTGCCGTTCCGGACCCGTTGTGCGCAACGACTAAGTTCTGTTGGACAGGGACCGCCTTCGATCCTACACGCTACCAGCGCCACCTGACGAGGCGCTGCGAGGCGCAGCTGGACCGTTCCCGCTCCCTAGACCGTGCCACTGATTTGAGTCAGCAGGCAGGCACACTGGCACCTAGCGGCGAGCGGGCATTGTTTGAGGACAACGGTGCTCACCGTCTACAGCCATGCTGCCTGTCGCAGGCAAGTCCCCTCACTCATTGTCTCTGCAACACGCCGTAAAAGAGGCGACGCGAGCACCGCACGGTCAGCACCAGGAAAGTCAGGCTAGCGGCCTAGTGCTGCTTGCATGTGGACGGCCGCGTGCTCAGGTGCTGCAGCCGTTGCCCAGACGAGGACCGTGACCGTGTCGGCTGACAGATCAGGATGACCACAATGCAAGGCATCCACAGCTATGTGAACATGCAGCCAGGTTGCTTGCTAGGGGTGGCAGGGGGTGGCATATCGTACAGGCAAGTTCAGGCGGGTTAGGGGCGTGGGCGTGGCAACGAACACAGGGCCAGCGACATTACCGGTATCAGCTCGTCAACAGGTGTTAACTCCCACAGTCGTCAGGACCGATGTTATGCCTGTACTGCACGTCAGCTTTGCGGCCCAGGCTCATCTGCAAGGGCGGGCGGCGATGGTCGTACTGACCGCAGCGTCAGCCGCACCTGCACCAGGGGAGACATGGTGCAGGTCTCCCCTGACCTGCACCATGTCCTAAACTATCAGAATCCCTCAACACAAACCATCCGCTTACTATTTAATGGGGCAATTTCTACCTTCCTCATGTCTGTCGCCCCCGGCGAAAAATCAAGATGGACAAGGCACAGTCACAAGGTGCACGGTATCGGGTGGGTCAGAAAGCACGTGTACCGGTATCGTTGTGCCATGCACGAACAAACAGGACATCTAAACCGGCAAGTTGAAAATTGGTCGAACAGCGGCTTCAGCGGATGCATGTAAGGTTGGGGGCGCCTCCGTACTCTGCCAGTGCGTCCCTACCGGTATACGCATTGTACGCTGTACGCATTGTCCTGGAAGAACATTTACCGTATTATTCATTGCGTTTGGGTCACAACTCCATTCACGAGTTCTGAAGTGCAACTCATGACAGCTGCGCGCGCCGCGTCAGAATGCCTTTCTGCGGCCCCTCCTCCCACCATCCTCCCCCAAACCCCCAGGCCCGCACGCTGCTGGTCAGCAACAGCGGCCACACCATCACCTCCCAGCTGCACTTGGACACCCGCTGCCCCGGCGTGCTGCGAGTGCTCACACGCTGCCTGGCGGCGGCGGCAGCGGCAGCGGTGGCGGCGTATCGGTGCCGGTGCCGGCGGCGCTGATGCTGCCGGTGCAGGCTGCAGGGCGCTCCTGGGGTGCAGCACGGTGCAGGGTGCTGGAGCGTGGAGCGTTCGGGTTGGAGCGGAACTCATTACATGGTGTAAATGGATAATGGAACTGACGACGGATGTAGGCTTGATCATTCGTGGTTACTGGTATTTTATTTCTTCTTATTTGTTTCGTTTGTTTACCCGCACCTTTTGTTGTGCCGTGGCCTCGGCGGCAATGAAGTCAGCTGCTATGGGGCGGCATTCATGTTGCAGGAGTGTAGCAAGGCTTCTAATGATCATATGTCACTGCTGACGTGTGCAACAACAACATGTGCTGGTGAAATGGCTGTCACACGCTGGCCTGGGTTGGGTAACGGTGGGGTAACCCCTAACCCGTTTTGGTGTGGAGTTTGGGGGCTGGTGTCTTGGTAGAGCTGTGCAAGGAGAGCTGAGGTGCGCTTTGACTGCTCTTGCACCGTTGCACGTTCCTTGCTGAAGCACTGATTGACACTTTATGCTGACCATGCACATTCCCAGCCCATGTGGACTCCGAAACCCCAGACCAGGGCCCCGCACTTCAGCACAATACCAACACCTAATGGAATTACAACGGGGCAAGCACTGCACATTCGTGGTCGAAGTGTGCTCATTTATCCGTACATTGAGAGCTACCATGTCTGTTGCAATGACCTTGCGAGGCAGCTGCGGCGAAGCGTCAAAATTGCGTACCCAAACCGCCGGGCACAACTCCTCCACGACCAAGTTCCGTTCTACAGCGTCACGGCTTGGGTCTTAGACTGGTACGTACCCTATCGCACCAGATCCAGTCAGTCCCATTCACGCTGCCCAAACGGACACCCACGCACGCTGATAACAGTTTCATCCATCATCTTCGGAAGTACCGAATGCCCCATGGACACTGCATGCCCTGGAAGGCCCACCAGGAGAGCCCGGCAAACCCTTTGCGTCTCGGCAAGCAGTCAAAACGCATGTCCAACACCTGGACATTACGTACAGTCATACAACGTTGAGAACAACGTCACACACGTGCCGATGATCCCCGCGGGCCAGGAGGACAGTGCACCCTGCCCGATGGCCCCACCAGGCCCCACCAAGCCGGAGCTCGACCCGCGCATGTTACGCGTCCGCCCATTTACATATGCCCCCAGCACCACTGGTATGCTAGAGCAGGTTTGCTCCCTCCCCGTCTGCAAACCTACCTGTAATGTACTGCGTAGGGTCTTGATCGTAAGCAAGACACAGCTGTTGGCCTTCATATTGGGCCCAACAGCAGGTCTGCCAGCTTGGCCTGTAGGTCCCCCTGCCCCTGCCCCTGCCCCTGCTCCCCCTGCCCCACACCCTCCCCTCCACCCCCGCCTCCCCCACCCACCGGCCCCTGCCTGCCGCCCTGCTGCAACACTATCCCCAACCGCGACACGCCGTCAGCGCCGCCGCTGCCCCGTCCGTCAGCACCTCCAGCTGCCCCCGCCGCCGCCGCAGTCGCATCCTGCCGCCCAGCTGCCCCCTCCGCCTCCCCCTGCGCTCCCCCGTCCCTCCACCCCTCCGCCTCCCCCACCGCCCGCCGCATGAGCCCCGCCAGCGGCTCCGAAGCCGCCAACTGCAGCTCGCCGTACGCTGCGTACAGCAGCCGCAGCTGCCGTACAACGTCCCCCGGCAGCGGGCCCTCCAACCCAACAAGCCCCTGCCCCTGCCCCTCCCCGCCCGCTCCCTCCCTGCCCCTACCCGCCCCCTTCCTGCCTCTCCCTCCCCTGCCCGCCCTGGGGCCTCCAGCAGCACCAGCACCAGCAGCTGCTGCTGCCGCTGCCACCCGCTGTGCGACGGCGTGCACGCATGCCCCCTCAAAGTCCTCCATCCACGCCTCTGTGGGTTGGAACTGCAAGCGGGCCAGGGCCCACGCTGCGTCGCACAGCACCGGCAGCCCCAAGCTAGGCAGCGACAGCCGCACCACTGTGGGAAGGGTTTTAGGATGGCAGGGGGGTCCAGAACAGGTTGGCGTTGCTGCGTGTGAGCGCAACCCTGCAGCGTGTCTCCAAGGCAGGGACAATCCCTGCCAGCCACCGAGTCACCCACCCACGCAACCCACTCCGCCCGTGACCCATAGCACCACCATCAAGACCCCTACACCCACACCCACCCTCCAATCCTGTAACCCACACCCACCCTCCACTCGTCGTCAACGCACTCCGCGCGAACCGTAAAACACCCCTGCGAGTCCACCATCCCAACTCACACCCACGCTCCGACCCCCTCGGTCACCCTCACAACCCACACCCACCCTCCAACCCCTTACCCCACACCCCCTTCAACCCCTTACCCCACACCCCCTTCAACCCCTTACCCCACACCCCTTCAACCCCTTACCCCACACCCCCTTCAACCCCTTACCCCACACCCCCTTCAACCCCTTACCCCACACCCCTTCAACCCCTTACCCCACACCCCCTCCAACCCCTTACCCCACACCCCCTTCAACCCCTTACCCCACACCCCCTCCAACCCCGTTCTCCACGCCCACCCTCCGGCACGCAGTCGACCCATTGCGTGGTAACCAAAGCCCCACATTCATCTACCGTGACCCACACCCACGTGCATTGCCTTCACGCATTTCTCAGCCTACGCCCACACTCCAATCCCGCCGGGGCTGTTAACCCACACCCACCCTCCATCCTGTGACCCACTCCCACCCTCCCATCCCTTAACCCACACCCACCCTCCAGTGCGTCGTCAACCCACTCCGCGGGCGGCCTCAGCCTCAACGCCACCACGCTGAGCAGCAGCGACACAGCCTCGGGGCCGCTCAGGGGAGGGGCCCCCGCCACACCAGCAACCGCTGCGCCCCCGCCCCCGCCCCCGCCGCTCACGCCATCTTGCCGGGGGCCCCTGGGGGCGGGCCCCTGCTCGGCCTCAAACCCCTCCTTCTGATCCTGCTGCTCGACGTGGTGTACCTGTTGCTGCTGCTGCTCGAGTGTTGCTGGTGGGTGTGGGGTTGCGGTGTTGGTGCTGATGGTGCCGCTGGCGCCTGCTGCGGTGTGGGTTATGGTGTGGGTCTGAGGCAGTGCCCCCAGCACGGCCGCCTGCAGCTGAGGCATGAGGGCGGCCAGGAACTTGGCGGGCAGCGGGAACACCTGCACAGAGGGGGCGTGGGTTGGACGGAGAGGGGGAGGGGGTCCATGCCGGTGAGCGCGCAGGACATGGGAAGGTGTTGGCAGGTAGCAGTGAGGGACTGGCACGAGCTTGGCGGGCTGTGGGAGCACCTGGGGAGGGGAGGGTGGAGAGGAGGTTCACAGCAGAGTTTGGGGAGGACAGGGTTGTGCGGCGTGCGCTGGGGCGGCTGATTAAGAGCATTAGTAAAGGTTAACAGCGTTGGTAAAGACCAAGTGTTGCTAAACAAGGGAAGGCGGCATGGGGTAACACGACCGCATGGCTCGAGCCGAGTTTATCGCTGGAAGGTAGCACGCCGATGGCCACCAAAGAAAGCAGGCTACGGCATCATGCATCATGTATCCCCTTTCAGCAACTCCTCCGCGCTTGTAACCCCGACAACCCCCACATGCCCCAGCATCGGCCACTCCACCAGCTCCCTGTGGCTGACCCACGCCCCAAACAGCTTCCGTACTTCCCCCGCACCCCTGCACACGTTCCCACATTGCGTGTGAGCTTACCCGCAGTGCCGCCAGCGCCTGTAACGCCAGCACCAGCGAGGCGGGCGTCGCGCCGTTCATGCGCTTGGCGGCGCACCGAAACCACGCGTCCAGGAAGGGCCGGTCCAGGGGAGTCCCCGCGCCGCCGCCGGCGACGCGCGTGTCTGTGCCACGTGTGTGCATGCGCGCCAGGGCCCACAGCAGGACGGCCAGCTCGCGCGCGGTTAGGGCGTCCAACCGGATGCGGGAGGCGGCTGTGAATGAGGTGTACCAATTGAAGGTGACGGGGATCTGGGGGTTAAGCGGGTCGGTAGGTAGGTGTGAGGGGCAGAGCAGTGTCGGATGATCGGCCGTACGGCGGAAGGTGAGGGAATGAGAGCGGCTGCAGCAGCGGGTGTGGAGTCGGATGCGGGTTGGCGCGTGGAGGGGGTGTGGGCTTGTGAATGGTACAGGCGGGAGGTGGGACTCGGGAGGGTGTGGGCAGGCAGGACGGCGAGGGGTCATAGCCGGTGGCCGTGTCGCAGGATGGCCCAAATCGTGCAAGCGGCACAGCGTTAGCGTGATCCAGCTCGAGGGTTGCATCAAGTCGTGTGCAGTTCAAGACGTGCGAACGCGGTGCGAGGGTGTGCCGACCGTTCGGTCCCCGGCGCCAATACCCTACACCCACACTCATCCGAGCACCGCGCGAACAACCCCTATTGAACCCATACTCCACCCCAACCCACCCGCATGACCGCCACCGCGAATGCGAATTTGACCAACGCCGGCGCCGTCACCACCACCGCGCTCCCGCCGCCGCCCGCCGCCACCCCAGCCGCCGCCCCCTGCCCCCGCGCCGCCGCCGCCAGCGATGCCGCGGGGCTGGCGCCGCGCCCGCTGGCAACGCGCAGCGCTGCCGCCGAGCCCAGCGCCATCGCGCCGTCGGCGGCCGCCGCCGCCGCCGCTGCAGCTGCGGCCGACCCGTGGGCCACGTGTACGGTGGCGGCTGTACGGAAGGCCTCCAGACACCGCTGGCCCCACACCAGGCTGGGTGTGTGGCCCAGGCGGCACAGGGCGTAGGTGATGGCAGACAGCTCTGAGCAGGTGAAGGTGGTGAAGCTGCGGCCGTGGGTACACGCAAGACGGGGGGCATGGGAACACGGTAGGTGTGGGTGGGTGAGAGGTGGCGCTGAAGGCGCAGCTTGCGGTGTGTGGAAGTCTCTGGTCAGACGGCGATATGTGCACATTCTGTACGTCAGCACGTGCACGACGCCAGCGGGCGGGATGGTGATGTACGGGAGGTACCCACAGAACGCTCAGCATCTGGGCAGGTTTCTGCGGTCGGCGGAAGCTTAACTAACACTTGGGCGTCTGTGCCTGAACCTTGGCCTTGAAGGTACGGTAACGTAAACACGGCCCGAGCCTGTGCGGCCCTGTCCCCTCCCGCGCTGCGGTGGGGTACAGTGGTGCCTCTCATGTGGCACTTGGCTTCTTGGGCTAGTGACTACGCTCCTTCCAACAGCGCCCCAGCGTACGGCAAAACATGGTCTGCCGTTCACTTTACCGTACGCAACACTTGCCCATGCAACCCTCGCACCGTGTGTAGACTTCAAGCGTGAACCGGTCTAGCCACCCCTGGGGGGGCCTGTAGTCCAACGCTGCCAGCCCGGCTATCAGCGCAGCCAGGCCGTCGGGAGACAGTAGATTGAGTCTGTCGTAGGCCTCCGACGTAATGAGCGACAAAATCTCGTTGTCACGTAGGCCGAGCCGGCCCATGGCGTATGTTGCGCGAGCATGGCTGACCAAGTCGCAGTCGTCTGCCCGCTCCCGCAACATAATTATGCACCTTCTTACTGCACGCGATTGTGCTGTAACCTGCTCCTCGTCAAGGGCCTGGAAGGTCGAGAATGCCGCCAGGCGGGCCAGGGCCATGGTCGCCTGTGTGCCGCTGAAACGCTCGCCATGCTCCTGTATCAACTTTGACAGCTGCAGCGGGCCATTACAGCTGTTAATCTCTGTCGTCAGTCGACCGGGGAACTGTGGCGAGTCTGGGTCAAGGTCATTGAAGTTTCGTGGGGCGTCCCGAAGCTTTGTTTTGTCCTTCCGCGTGCGGTCAACGCTGGGGCGATACTTGATGATAGAGCGGCGGCGACTAGAGCGCCCGGCGCTGCAGACTACGCCCGACCGCGCAGGTGGCGGGGGCGCTGCAGGCGCGGGGCTGACTCGAGTGTTCAGCTGCTGCCAGCGGCAAAGATGCAGCATCCTCCTGGCTGCCGCTCCGCTCCCTCCCCTGGAGATCACATGTGTCTACACGGTGGCCTCACCGCGGCGGACAAGGGACTTATCGTTATTTACGTCCTTTGGCAAGTGCGTGCAACCAAGTAGGGGTTGCGCAGGTGCGCAACAAGTGGGTTGGCCTCCAGTGTTGATGCACTATTCTTGCGTAAGTGTCACGTGTCTATGCGCGTTGCCCTGATTGCACACAATGTGGCAGCCTGCAGCTTGTGAGCGGCATACTCGCTTGCGTGCATGGGGCGATTTCGCGCTGTACGACTAGGGGAGCTCCCCTGGTACGACGACCTGCTGAGGGAACACAGTGGAACGTGTGTCCGCGAGATGGGGCCTTGAATACCAGTCAGCTACCCGCGAACTGTCGGCAGCAGGCGCAGGCGGACTAGTGCTCTTGCTGGATGCAGGCTGCATGCGGGCATTGGGTCGAGACCTGAGACTGGCAGGGGAGACGTCGGGTCACGGGGTGGGGTCGGGGGCCCGGGGGAACTGGTGGGGCCGGGTGCGGCAGCGCCGCAGGGACGCGGCGCCACTTTGACCAGCTCGGGCTCCCTGCTGGGGCACAAAGAGCGCCGTACTACTGTAGTTCATTGTGAGATGAACGTGTACCGTATGCAGTTGCCTGCCGTGGGTGCGGGTAAGGGCACGACCCGAGCCAGAAGGCACTGAGGAGCAGGGGAGGAGCGCATTCTGTGTTCAGGGAGTACCACTAACCCGTTGGCGTTCTGGCCGTGGCGTTGTTAAGAGGAAAGTGGTCTTGGTCGAGCTGTACCATGTCCTTCATTATGGGGGTGTTAAGAAGCAATTACACCTCCTGGGACCGACCATCAATCAACCTTCATGCTGCCAGTAGTGCACGCACACAACCAGTGTGTACAAGTGTAGGTCTGGGATGCAAAAGCGCCCAGTTGCCAGGCCAATAATGGAAAACCATGACACTGCTGTTGTGTCTACACGGCATGCCTACAGCTACATTCCGTGGCCACTGAAAGGGCAGCAACGGACTCCCTGAACGGACTCCACAACACCACGAAGGCAACGCATCTCCAGGAAAACGTGGCTAGCTGGTCAAAGCAAGAAGCAAAAGAATGAGCAAGCAGAGGACCACACTGCGTAGGCCGCACATACATCACGCATCACTACCCACCAAGGTCTCACGCCTCCACTGCCAGAGCACGCACAACGCTTGTGTCACGCGTAAGCCAGCGCATTGGGCAGGCTCCCGTCCAGGCAGGGACGAACGCCAACGGACGCCTGGCGAAGCCTCCGCTTGTTCAACCGTTGCAGCCTTGCGGCCCAGTGCCGTGGAGACCCATCTAGCCCCCAACCAAGAAAGCTGGGGACCCAACGGCCGCCCTTCCCGCCTCCCCTGCGCCGCACCAACGTTTCTCCCTCAGTCACGGTAACGCGTAACGCATAACGCTCACACGCCCTACACACACAACCCGATGCATGGCGCGCATGCCCCAGCTCCATGCAACCGCTCCGCGTCCCTCCCCTCCACCGCCACCGCCAACCACCTGCGCGTGCTCCACATCCCTGACAGCACGGCATGACAACGCACCTGCACTGCACTGCATTCTCTCTTCTGCCCCCTACCACAAAATCAGCTGCACATGCCTACTGTGCAACACTTGCTACTCGGTTTGCCGAGCCCCACCGCAACTAACAGACCAGAGGCACCACAACGACATGAACTGTACAGCCGCAAAGCTCCGCTGCCGCACTGCTGCTGCTGCGCCCTCAATTCTGCCACACACAGGTATGTACCCTCATTGTTGCTGCCCGAAGCAGATGCACCAGCGCACGTTACGCCCGATGCGCCGGTGTACTGGTACCACTGAGGGAGGGGATGCCTCCTGCCTCAGTGGTACCAATATACCTTGTCGCCCGGCGCGTCGGGCGTCACGTGCGCGCAGCTGCCCAGCTCCTCCCACAGCGCGCGGAACACGTTGCGCCCGTCGTGCGCGTAGTAGGGGCCCAGCACCTGCAGGGAAGCAGGACATGGACAGGCTGATGACCATCAAGTCATGCGTAGTGTGGACTACCAGCTTGAAAGAGCTGTGCATTGCCGCCATCGTGCCAGTAGCAGAGGCCCAGGGCTGAGAGTACAACGCACCATTCGGCTACCGATGTCCGCTGTGAAAACACGAGCACGTTGTAAACTTGGATCTGAGTTCACCCTGTGCCACTTGTGTCACCCGGCGCACCTTCTTACTGGCCGCGGTGGCCTCCTCATGTTTCGCTCGTTGTGTACGGATGCAGTTCCCTCGTCGTGTGTTCAGTGCATGTCAGGCCCCGCGTCCCTCTGCCGTCACTACTCCGTGTCAGTCCTTGTAAGCCCCACCCGGCCCACCTTCTTGATGGCCTCCGTGGCCTCCTGCGCGTGGTAGTGCGGCATGTAGGAGAACAGGTGGTGCGCCACGTGCGTGTCGGCGATGTGGTGGAACAGCACGTCCAGGAAGCCGTACGACCTGTCCACGGTGGCCAGCGCGCCGCGCAGCCAGTCCCACTCGCCCTCGCCGTAGTGCGGCAGCGAGGGGTGCGTGTGCTGCAGGAAGGTGATCATCACCTGGGGGCGGGGGCGCGGGTGGGGATGGAGGTGGGGGATGGGTGGTGAGGAGCACGTGCTGAGGAGGAGGAGGCCGCAAGGCACACGGCACGCCGTACGCCCACAGTTAGGACGCTACACGCCGCGCCCACCAGCCAGTCCTTGACCACCAGGTACGGCACGCCGTACGTGTTAGAACGTGCCCTCCCTCCCCTGTAAACGCTACCCCGCCCCCGTCCCATCCCTTCGCTTCAGCCTCGCGTGAACCCCTCGCCCATATGACCCAGCAAGCCAGTGGTTGTCATCAAGATACGGCACGCCATACGACCCGCAGCAAGCCAGCCCCGCCCTTTCCGTATCCCACGCTCCTTGCGACCGTCTTGCCACCCACCAGCCAGTGGTTGACCACCAGGTACGGCACGCCGTACGTCTTGAGCAGCCACACCCAGCCGAAGGCGCGGCCAAGCGCCACCAGGCCCGCCACCACCACCCCCAGCGCAATGTCGCTGATGAGCACCTCCACACGCTCCTTCTTGGTGAAGATGGGGGACAGCGGGTCGAAGTGGTTGGCCCAGCTGCGGGTGGGGAGCGGGGACAGAGGGCAGTTGGACAGGTGGAGGATTCCATCAGGATGCCGTCAGGCCATGCAGCCTCTGCTGGCACGTGTGTGCCTCGAAAGACACGCTTACGTGTCTAGTACCACAATGTTGATCACTGTATACAGCGGACATGAGAGAACGTAGAAGGGGGAGCAGTGGGCAGGTGGGACTGCATGCGCGCTTTCAAGGCAGCTGAGAGGGAGCCCCTCATCCCCCGCCCGCCGCCCCCGCCCCTGGCTTAAAGCTGCCGTCGCCCCCGCGCTGGTTTCAACCCCACACCTGAACAATGGCGTTTCACGTTTTACGTACATCATTACTCTGTTGGATCCCGCACGGCGTGTCAAGGATGCACAGCACGTGGACCATGCGGGGCAGAGGCATGCGTAACGCTCCACTCCCCACACCCATGTAGAAAACCCATCAGCGCTACAGCCTCTGTAGGCTCTTGCGCCCCGCTTTCCTTCTGCCACGCCCCACAGCGCATCTCCTTAAGCCCCGACACTTTCTGAGCCGCGGCCAGCCCGGTGGCTGACACCCGACCCTCAACGAGGACACCTGGCGTCGCATCCACCGGCGCCCATTCTTCCCCACCACCCCATTGCATGCCAACAGGGCACCCACCGTGGGTACTCGTGGCCCGACACGTTGAACAGGAGGTACAGGGGCCATCCCAGGATCTGCTGGAACAGGATGTGGCCCACGCGGTACACGGGGTTGCGCTGCCACCAGGGCGCCTGCGTGCCGGGCGCCTTGACCGCGGGCACAAACACCTCGTCCTTCTCCGTGCTGCCCGTGTTCTGGTGGTGCCGCCGGTGGGAGTGCTTCCTGCGTGTTTGTGCAGGGTTGAAGGTGGGTGTGAGGGAGTTGGTTGGGGTTGGGGTACATGGGATGGAGTGTTGCAGGGGGCAGAGGACAGGGCGCGGGGAATGAGCCGTGAAGGGCTGGGGGCGTGCGTTGACACGGAGGAAGTGGCGTTTTTCTGAAGTCGATGCTCAGGAGTGTTAGGTAGCGTGCAGCATGCAAGCAGTCAGAGGAGGTAGGCGTGCTGCCCGGTAGGGCTGTAGGCAGGAGTTGGCGGGAAACGTGTCGCGCGCGAGGCCGTGTAACGGCTCCCCCACGCAACATTGCGCACTTCGCCACGACTTACCAGCTGAAGTATGGCACCAGCAGAAGAGAGTGGAAGATGAGGCCGACTGTGTCGTTGAGCAACCCCGACTCGCTAAACGCCTGGTGGCCGCATTCGTGAGCAATCACCCAGATACCGGTGGCCACCGCTCCTTGGAAGAACCAGTAGGTAGGCCACAGGAGCCACCGAGCATATGTTGGGACGACTGGATGGTCGATCCACGTTGACGCATACCACATCAGGGCGCACAGCAGGACATCGACCGCCAGGTAGCTGAAGCTGCGAAGCGCCGAGCGCTTGAAGCAGTGCTGGGGAATGGCTTTACGCAGGTCGCCTAGAGTGAACGGCGGGGGCGCGCTCGGGTAGCGAGTCGTCTTCAAGGGCTTACAGGCCACCCCATCAGCAGCTACCTGCGCAGCTTTCTTTCGCTGCAGCACTGCCATTGTGGCCAACTACGCGAGTACAGGGGATCCTGGCCTCGTGTGACGGAAATGTGCAACGCTCGGGGCCTGGGCTTGATACCTGCTAATTTTGCCGTGCGGCTGTGGCCGCTCGCAACCTCCAACTGCAAGGCTTACGCGCCTTTAGTATACTATACAGCTGTTCATATCAGAAGCACGACCCAAACTCTTGAAGCGGAGAGGGCCGAGCTCGATACTGTCTGTTGTACCGCAGCAACGACACGTGGCCATGCGGTACCTTGGTACCCCTCTGCCTTGGCATGTTAGCAAGCTACGGCCACTCAGCAGCTCACTTGTGCCAGCGCGCATGCATGCATGACAAAGCACCGACAGCAGCAATGTTGCATCGTGCCTGTGCATGGACACAGCCTCCAGGCGTTGCAATTGCCTGCCTGCCAACTGCCTGCCCAACTGCCTCGCCTGCTCCTTGTTGCCGCCACCGCCTCCAACAGCCGCTGCAGCCGCGCCTCCTGTTTCATACAAGCGCTGATACCGCCCCTCACAGTACAACTGGTACACCATTGCCTGTGATGCCTCGGCATCCTTGACTGCTGCCGGCGGTCCAGCGCCCAGCAAAATCTCTCAATTTCCTGTCCCTGCCCACGCACCCCAGCTCCACCGCTACCCAGGCGGTCACTGCCCGCCCCGATGCGCCGGGCCTGACTAGGCCTCCCCACATCCAAGCCCAAAATCCATACGGTATCGCTGCCCCTGGCCGTCGCACAGTGGAGGGCTAAGCAACAACACTGCGGTCGGTACCCTACACGCTGACCAGCGGCCACACCGAGCTGGCTTGCAACACATGCCAACAACAATAATCCTCGACCTTCGGCCTGAGCCCGCCACATGAAAGCATCACAAAAATTTTCAGCCCAAGGTCCAAAATCAGTCCGCGCCCGCTCTGTCGTGTCCACCCCATGTGTTGACGTCCCGCAGGTGCAGACACATGGCGCACCTGCCAGCCGCATATCCAGCCGTGTAGTGCACAAAAATGGCATCCACTGCGCAGCTGCCCACGTGAACTGATGTGCCTCACAGACCCTAGCACGCATGCCTGTCGTACTGTCCCCGTAGCCAGTGGCCCAGTATCTGCCCTTGCCGGAATCAACAAGCTGCGCGACACCTTCGATCCATGCCATGGCACCACCCTCAGCCGCTGCCTTTAAAATCCACACAGGACAGCCAAGGCCCCCCATCTACCCGCCCCCGCCAAGACCTGACGGCCATGCCCCCGTCGGCTGCCCCCGCTACCCGTCCCCTCCCACCCCCGACGTCCACGTCTCCGGGCCCGCCCGCCCCCACACCCCCACCGCCCACGTGAGGCTGACGCGCTACCCGTCGCCTCCCACACCCGACGCCCACGCCTCCGGCCCCGCTAAACCCCCTGCCCCTGCTCCCCCTGCCCCCGTGAGGTTGCCCCGCAGGTAGTCCACGAACATCCGCCGCGCCGCAGCCGCGTCGCTGAGGCGCGCGAAGGTGACCTTGGTGGCCAGCTTGAGGAAGGAGCGCTTGTGGCGCCGCAGCTCTGCAAGGAGGAAAGAAGACCATGAGCAGGTCAGGGGCAGGGCCGCGGCCGTGAATTTACTAGCGGTACAAGGGGAACAAGGAGGGGAGGACGGCCAGCAAGAGGAAGAAGATGTACCGCCGCAGTTCTAGGGGTGAAACGAGGGTGGGTATATCAGCATTCGAAAGGAGTAATATGAAAGTGATACAGATGGTTGCCGTGCTGGGCAGTACTAAGCCTCGCTGGCAACCGAACCGCCTCATGTCCAGCCGCCAGTGTGGCCGACTGCCACAACTCCGGAGGCGGCAACCTGTGCTTCCCGCCACAGATAACACACAATGGACAACACACCCATACCCCTCACCTCCAGGCCCCAGCTCCCCCACCCGGGCGTGAGTCACCGCCTGCCTCAGCTCCAGGTGCGGCAGGTCATGCTGCGGCAGTGCCGCTGAAACTCACGCTCCCCGTCCCGTACGTGACCCAGCCCCGTTCTCACCCGCCAATGCCACCGCCTGCCTCAATGCCAGGGGCGGCAGATCAAGCTGTGGCGGTGTTGCCGCAAGATCCAGTTCCCTAGGCCTCGTAACGCTCTGTTGCCCTTCCCGTACCTGCTAGCGTGACCGGCTGCCTCAGCTCCAGTGGCGGCAGGCTGTGCTGCGGCGGGAAGCGCACTACCTCGGCTGCGCCGCCTGCAGCCGCCGCCTGAGCCTCCGTGATGGCGTTAATCACGTCCTGGGGGCGGCGAGCGGGTAAGCCATGATAATAACCTTGGAAAGCGTACAGGGTTCTGTTCGGTTCCTGTGAATGTGGGCCTGTGTCTTAGCATCCATCACATCCTGGGGGTGGCGGGCGGGAGGGGCCCCAACTGCTAGTTGCAGTGCATAAGAAGGATAGTCGGTTGGCTGTCGCAATCGCACGAGCTGCTTGACCTGCCACTGGAGCCGACGCCGGACATGTCAGCATCTACGCCAACAAGAAGTTCGATTCGACAACGGCATGGCTTTAATTTAGACTAATTCAATATATCAGAAGAAGAGTTAGATCGCAGCCCCACCCGCATGCCGCCTGGCGGACCCCAGGTAGTGGGCCTTCATGGGCCGCATTTGATGACTGCAACCACCTCTCGCGAATGAGTACCCGCTGCATCGACCTGACTGGCGCAGCCCATATCCTGCTTGGCCGTCCCCTGCCCCCGGCCCCCACCTGTGCCGCCTGGTCGATTTCGTGCAGCGTGTTGGTGGACAGCAGCGTGGGGTTGGTGGTGGCCATGGTAGGGGTCAGCGTCTTGGCGGCCTGCGAGTGGGTTAAGGCTTAATACACACACCGCCCGAGGTAAAAAGCGTGCCGGTTTGCAACGGGAGAGGCGGAAGGCGTTGGATTAGCCCCAGACTGAGTGCGTTACGGTTGAAATAGAGGAGGTGTTGGTGTGTTGGCACGGGGAGGGAGCGTGTTGCGGAGGACAGGGCGACTGGGAGACCCAGCTGCGCCACCCACCCTCGCCGCCGCCGCGCTGGCCGCCGGCTCGTCCGTGACCGCGCCCACCACCGCCGCCACCACCTCCCCCTCGGCCAGCTCATCGCCGTTGCCGGGGTCGCCAACGCCCTCTGCTCGTACATGCGGGCACACGGTTGGCAGTTGGCGGTTGGCAGGTGGCGACTGCCCGTCGAGGGGTCGAATGCGTGCCTTTGGCGACTGTGTGTAACCCCCATCGCACAGCCCACGAGTGCGTCTGGTGTAGCGTTACGCATGCTGTGAGCCGCCGCAGGGCCCCGCGTCAGGATCCTTGCTGTTCTGCGGTACATGCCCGGCCCTCGTTGTTCGGGCCAGACACCGGGCGGGGCGAGCCGCGCCTAGCTTTATCGTTGATACAATGTTGCACCCCGACCCCCCGTCCCTGCCCCTGCTCACGTGTCGGCTTGAAGGTGAAGAGCGGCGCGTCCCAGCGGTTGCGGGGGTCGGGCCGCTCAAAGCGGCATGCCAGGTCGTCAAGGCTGGGGCGGACGAGAAAAGGGGAGGGGAGGGGAGGGGAGGGATGATGAGCCCGGGCAACTTGCTTTAGCAATTGCAGTGGCTGTGGGGCGGGCCGCGCGAAGCGGCAGGTCAGGTCAGGTCAGGTTGAGACTGAGATGCAAACCGAAGGATGAAGCGATTTGGCACACGGCACTCTAGGCGGCTGCGCATGCAGGAGCAAACCTACTGAACAGCGTCGTGCCGTACCAGCCAGCCTGTCCTAAAAACCAGCTGGCACCGCAGCTTTGGCCCAACCACAACCACCTCTGCGTTCATGACAACCATGGCAGCCACGTAGCATAACCCTGAAGCCAACACGGCACCTGTGAGGGCATCACACCGCTAGGCGCTTGCTGCGACTACTTATCTGTGCCCCTGCTGCGAGTCCCGGGTCCTACACTCCTGCCCCTGAGTCCCGCCCATACACCCTGCTCCGGATTCTTCACTCCTGCTCCTGTGTTCCCCGTACACCCACATCTCCGGCGGGTAGCGCTCCCCCTCGGGCCGCGCCGCGTTCCACTGCCGACACGTGTCAACGTCCGTGTCCACGTGCACCTGGGGGTAGGCGTAGGGTAGGGGGGGGGGGAAGGAGGTAAGCACGCGCCGGCGCCTTGGCACAGGAGCTGGAAGCCATGCAATGGTGATACACCGCACGGCTTGCTGCTCCGTACTGCCCCGTCCCCGCTGCCCACCACCCCGTTTGAACAAACACCTTCGTGCAGTGCTCGGTGCTCGGTGCCCGCGGCCCTTTTCAGTTGGCCCCTCATGCACGGTCCTAACAGCGCCGCTCCCTACAGCCTCCCCACTATCCGCCAAGCAGCTTGGGCCACGCAAACCCACCGTCCACGCCCTCGCTATCTCACAACCTTTGCCTTTCCTGCTCCCTGCCTCCCTGCACCACACCCCCCGGGTCCGATCCTATCCGTTCGCCGTTCCGCGGTAACCCCAATGATGGTAGGATCTACGAGCAAGTTCAATCGAAGCCACCAGCCCACGAGTCCCCCTCCCTCATGGAGCTTCCACCACCAACACATACCCACCATGCAGTACTTGGTGCCCGCGGCCCGTGCAACGCACCACAGCTCGTAACGGTAGCCCTGGGGGCGGGAGGGGTTGACACGCAAGGTAAGATTGGGACTGTGGCGCTGTGGGGCACGGAGGCGCAGGCGGTGCAGGGCACTCCAGGTGCGGGGTGACAAAGCACGCGCGGTGAGGTTGCAGCGCTAGAGCTGTTGGCCGTAGCCCCATCACGACCGCCGCCTCTATGTCCTCTCCTCCACGACACCCAACGTGCATCTCACACCATACTCGGCGAGGCCCCCATCCGTCCTGCGTATACCACCGGACGAAACCCTCCTCCTCGCCCCCAGCCACCACCCAGCCACCCACTTTCATTGTCCTAGCTTACACCGTTCACCTCACGTGCCCTGATGCCGTGCCGGTGTGCCCCTTGTCCCTCCATGCCAGGCCCCCACCACGTGGGCCCCCACCTTGATGTTGTTGATGGAGTCCAGGATGGTCACCCCCTTGCGCCCCACCAAGCGCTCCACGGTGCTCTTGAGCTTGCCGCGCGTGTTCTTCTCATTCACAACGCCTGCGGGAGGCGGGTTCGAACGCAGGAGGTCTTGTGCGGGTGCGGTGGGTTGACCAATGCCGAGGTATGCAGCCGGCAGACCAGGCAACGGCGCCATGGGCCGAGGGCTGAAGCGATGAGGACACGGCAACAGGGGAGAACTCGGAACGGTGAGAGGCTTCTGTGCGTGGACGGTGTGCCGCAGTGCGTGAGGGCTGTCGTGAGGCGGGTGCAGCCGTACAGGAACGTTGTGAGCTGGTGACACGTGCAGTAAAAACGCGTGTCTGCTTGGCGTGCGCCCTGGCTACAGGGTTGCGGTTGCGTGATGCATGGTGTGGTGGACGCGCGTAGAATGATGGATAAACGCTTTGCAAGAAGGGTGTTCTTTGTTCCCCTGAGAGGGTGTAACGGAGGAACACCAGGCCCCCAGGTGCGCCAGAGCAGCGAATGCCTACTCGCGTAAGACCGTTATCACAACATTGCTGCTGTATGAGCGCGGCGGTCTCTCCTTTGCTGCATGTTCGGAGCTGTGATGCGGCCCACGGGCCTGCATGTACCCCCTGCAGCTCTCGTACCACGGCATGTGCACTCTTGTAGTGATGCAGCTCTACCCGGGCTGCTCGCCTGCTGTCGCGCTGTCATCGCATAGTGCTCATCCCAAACCATTGTGCGTTGTCCCGTGAGCGCTTATCCTTGCCTGTGTATGCTGAGCTGCGCTCAAGGTGCAGGGAGGGCTCGTCCACCACCTCCACAGGCAGCCCCTTTCCTTGGAAGGCCGCCGAAAGCTTTTGAACAATTGTGCTTTTCCCGCTACATGGCTGGCCGCAGACAACTACGAGGGGCATGGCTGCGGCAACAAGGCCCTTTCCTGCTCTGTTATCGATGGAGGAGATACATTCTATCTTGTTCAATATGATTGTCACTGTCTTGTTTGCGAGCTTTCTTGCCTTCGCGGGTGAGGTGTACCGCAAGTCGTCAGGCTGCTTCTTACGCAGCATGCGCATTGTCAAACCGAATTCGGCATAGAGGAAGCAGTTCGTGTTTGATGTGTTCAATTTGTGAGGATGAGAGCGTATGTGGACTTGACACTGTTGTTGACCGACATCAACGCGATGCCTCTCCTCTCTTGAACCCCTGAGCGTCAAACAAAACACGCCTCCATTCATGAAAGCTACGGCTAAGGGAACCAACTTCAATTAGCTGAGGCTATTCAGTGCCCTCGCCATCTCGCGACTGCAAAGTCGAGATCGAAGTCAGAGCAGGAACTAGAAAGCGGAGGTTGCGGAAACCTCTGAGGAGCATAAGCAGCTGCGTTGGGCAAGGGAGGCGGGCGTGAGGCCTTAGGGCCATTACGTGCCAGCTTTGGTGACTTGGCGTCGGAGTTTGCCCACCGCACGCGGGCATCGCGCGCCTTTTCGGCCGCCCTCAGCTCTTGGCCCACGGGTCATTTGCTTACCCCGGCGCCGATACAAATATACGGCACTCTGGCTACGGCTATTGCCCCTGGCGCTGCCGACGGCGCGCGGTCGGGGCGGGTCGGCCATTGAGCGCCTGGCCGCGCAGGCCAGCCTGCTCACGGCCGCGGCCCGCCCGCCCCGTCAGCCCAGCAGCATTCAGCAGCAAACAAGGGCTCAACGTCAGCAGGCTCGTCAATCAGTCTCCGGAACAGCTCTGGGCAAACTGACCCTAGCACCCGCGCCCACCAGCCCATCAGCCCGGAGCAACCCGCACAGCGGCGCTCTATAGCCCACGGGATAGGCCCCTTCGGCCGCGCCTTAGCACTCCGGCAGCATGCACGGCCGGCCTACGGGGCCCGGCGAGGCCTTGGGGGGCATGCCGGACCCGTTCAAGCAGCCCACGGAATACCTTTTAACCTTCCTGGGTAAGCTAGCAGCTCTAGACAAGGAGGGCTTCTTCCAGCGCCCCGTGCGTGAGGAGGAGGCCCCAAACTACTACAGTGTCATCAAGCAGCCCATGTGCTTTGCGGACATGCGCGCCAAAGTCAACGCGGGGGTGTACCAGTCGTGGCGCCAGCTGCGCGACGACTTTGCGCTCATCCACGACAACGCAAAGCGCTTCAACAGCAACAAAACGCTCGTGCACAAGGCAGCCATCAACCTGCAAAAGAACGGCAACAAGATCATGGCAGCGATGGAGCTGGAGGTCCGCAAAGCCCTAGCCGTACTCCACCCCATGGGGCCGCAGGGCACCGGGCAGGACCCGAACGATGGCCGCTCCCCGGCCGCGGAGGAGCTCCCCATTGACCTCCAAAGCCAGCCCTCGCAGCAACTGCTCCTGGCCCAGCGGGCAGACAGCATGGTCCTTGATCCCCGCGCGTCGGCCCGCGGCACCTCCGCCCCGCCCTCTCCCGCGGACGGTCTCCTCCTGCAGGGCGACGCAGCCACAGCCGGGGCCCTGCGCCTCGACACACGGGCCGGATCCATGATCCTGCCCGGGTCAGCGCCCGGCTCCGCGACCACCGCTGCCGCCGCCGCTCAGCAGGGGCTCCCCGGCCTTCCGCAGGCGCCGCTACCGGCCCCGCCTCGGGACCCGCTTGTGGGTTACCTGTCTGACGACGAGAAGCAGCCGCTGCTGGTGGCCGGGACGGACGGAGCGGCTGCTGCCGTGGCGGCGGCCGCGGCCAGCACGCTTCCGGGCTCCGTCCCCACGTTCGCCCTGCCCATGGACTACATGGTGGGCCAGCTGCGGGTCTCGGCCGTACGGATGCCGTACTTGGACGGTGTCATGGCGGCGGCGGCAGAGGGGGGAGAGGGTGCAGGTGGGGTGGAAGCGGGCCCCGTGGCAAGGGAGGGCGATATGCTACTGCGGCGTGAGGCGGCGCAGCACAGGGGCCAGCTGAGCAGGGAATGGAAGCAGGCCCGGAGACCGGTGGAATGGCAGGCGCGGTGGCTGGAGCTGCGTATGCGGGAGCTGCGGGGGCAGCAGCAGCGGCTGCGGTCGCAGATCGAGTGGATGCAGCGGCGAGCGGAGGCGGGCGCCAGCGCGGCGGCGGGGGCCGGGACGGGCGACGGGGCCACGGCGCTGAGCACGAACGCGGCGGCGGTGGTGGCGCACGCCGCGTGCCTGGCGGCGGCGCCCTGTGCCGCGGAGCAGGAGGCGTTGGCGGAGGCGGTGCGGGCGTTCTCCGCGGGGCCGGCCGGGCTGCGGAACGCCGCGTACTTCAGGCTGCGAGCTCCGTCGTCCGGGGCGGCGACAGGGCAAGGCAGCGGCGAGCAGCAGAAGCAGGAGCAGCAGGACTCCGCTGCGGGTGCCGCGGACGCGGACGCGAACGGGGCTCGCAGGACGGCGCTGTCAGCCCCGCCCCTGCCCGCCTTCCCGCCCGCCTGCCCCACCTCCTTTGAGCTGCAGCCGCCGGCCCCCGGGGCCACCGCGCCCCAGCCGCTGCACCACCAGCAGCCCAGCTCCCTCTCCACCTTCCCCTCCCAGCCTGACTTGGTGGTGGTGGACGAGGAGGAGGGCGACAAGCTGCTCCCCGCCGCCATGTTTGCCGCCCTGGAGCTGCTCGACCACAAGCTGTGCGTGGCACGTGCACGCATTCAGGACGTGTACCGCCTGGGGGAGCTGCCTCAACGTGCCCCCAGCCTGGGCCTTGGCACCACGCCTTCTCTTCCGCTGCCGCTGCAGCTGGGGGCCTCACGCGGCTCCTTGTCCCTCACGGGCGCCCCTAGCGGCTCAGTGCCGTTCCCCGGGCAAGCGGGCTCCGGAGCGCTGACCGGGCGCGGGAGCATGGGAGCCCCGCCGTTGCCGGGCATGCTTGGGCAGCAGCAGCAGCAACAGCAGCCGCAGCTCGGCCCAGGAGCGGGGTCAGGCGGTGTGAAGCGGCAGCCGAGCAGCCAGGCGCCGGGTGCGAGGAGGGCGAGCAGCTTGACGGTGTTGACGCGGTTCGACTCGATCGGGGGTTCGCAGGCAACTGGAGGGAAGGGCACGCTGGGGATGGGAGGGGGAGGCGGCAGGAAGCGCAGCGAGGCAGAGATGCTGGCGGGCGAGGCGGGGCTGGCCATGGCGGGGACGCCGTTGGGGGCGTTTGGGCGCAGCTCGCTGGACCGCAGCGCGGTGAGTGGGCGTTGCAAGTATCGGGTTTGGGGGGACTGAGCGAGTGCAGGAGACAGCTGCGAAGGGTGTATTGGTTATAGCACTGCTGTGACTGGGGTTCTTGGTCATGTGCGAGGCGTGCTGCTGCAGGGCAACGGAGCGGGCTGTGCTTGTGATATGATCATGCACACCGTGTTGCTTTCTTCGGTGCCTTGTGCCCTACTCTTCTACCCCGCCCACACCTGACCTTCCGCCCGCAGTCCCAAACGGTGGGCGGCCCGCCCTCCTCCATCGTCATCCCCCCCGTGCGCGACCTGCCGCCCGACGAGGCGCGTGCCAGACTGGTGGCTGCCACGTCCTGGTCGCAGAGCTACCACACCATGGGTGAGTGGAGAGGGCGTTGAGGACAGGTGTGCAGAGGGGCAGGATAGGTGGGAGTGGGACCGTCGCAGAGCCACCATAGGGTGAGGTGCTGCGGGAGCCAAGGGACAAGGGCGGTGGTATATACGGTGGTACCGTATAACATGAAGCAGGTGGAGCTTTCGCATCTCGGGCGAGTGGTGGGTTGGAGCTTGTAGCAGCGCAGTAGCTGTAAGCGTTAGCCTGTTCGGCAGAAATGCTTTGGTTGCCACGCTACGGGGGAGATGGAGTTTGGTGACGGTGGCCGTGTCATGGGCGCACAGCTGCGGCATCGTCGGCGAGGCGGAGAACGATTTAGGGAGAGAGGGGCGTGCTTGGAGGAAGGTGCAGGCCTACTGACAGCACAAGGGCATGCTTGCCCCTGCCAACCGCGGTCGCAGTAATTGCACTGCCCCTGCCTTGCTATTTGGCAAAGACAGTCTTCCAGGCGGCGTCCATGTGACACCTCAGCACCGTTCCCCACCTCAGCCCCGGTTTCCCTTCTTTGTCACTGCAGGGCCACAGGCTCTGGACTGCGTGCCGCCCGAGGTGCAGGCCGTGCTGGCCAAGCGCCGCCGCGTGCCCATGGCTATGGTGGGGGAGGACGGCGGCGACGCCATGGACTACGACGACGGCACGGGCGGTGGCTACAGCAGCGGCTGCAGCAGCAGCAGCGAGGACACCAGCGACGACACGTACGCGGCGCGGCACCGGCTGATGGAGGAGGAGGAGAGGCGGCGATACGCGGCGGTCATGGCGGGTGGGTGGGGCATGGGGGAGCACGGGTGAAGCACCGATGGTTGCAAATTGAGCCCGTGTATACACTTGAATGGGAGGAAGCCGTGTAAGGGGCGGGTAGGGGAGCCGCGTGGATGTGGTATCAACGAGATGGACAGGGAAGGGCAGCTGAGCTTGCCTGCGGGTGAACCATGGCTGTATCGTGACTTGTCGTCTCATCATGCGGCCCCAACACCTAAAGGTGTAGGTCTCTTGTTAGCAACCCCCCTCCGGGGCATTGCTAATACGGGCCGCGCCTCTTGCAAAGCAGGACACAATGTGGTAGCGGCCCGGCTTTGCCGAGAACACCTAAAGCCCTTCACAGCGAGGGAGAGAGCCCCTCCGACTCCCACGTTGTGGGATGCGAGGGCCCATGTTCTGCATGCTGACTCTAATGGTTGCTTCTTTGAGCCTAATCGGTTTTCAAGCGCCCCATGCAACATCCACAGCAGCTTCTGCTCGTGGCGTTTCTCTTGCACCGTGGGATGGCAGCTGCAAACCCCTGCTTTGTTGCTGATCCGTACCCGTCCTCCTCCCTGACGTTACTCCCGCCGCAGAGGGCCAGCGGCGCCGCAACAAGGGCCCCGGCGGCGGCAACCCCGACAAAGACAAGGACAAGGACCGCGGGGGCGGCGGCGGCGGCGGGGGCGGGGGCGCAGGTCCCGGCAGTAGCCAGGCGGCCAAGTACGCCTCGGGGCACCCCAAGGGCGGCATGAAGACCCCCCGCGGCGGCAGCATCGGCAGCGCCTTCAAAGGCAAGGACGCGCTGCTGGCCCTGCCCCCGGAGCCGCCCCCGCCGGACGCCTTCGCGCCCGCCTACCACCCGTACATGGGCGGTAAAGGCTTCGCTGACGCGCCGTCGCCGTACGCGCAGCAGTACACGCCGTACCATGGGGGCCCGCCGCCGCCGCAGCCGCTCATGGGCACAGGCAGCCTGGGCATGGGCCCGGGGGGCATGGGACTGGGAGGCTACCCCATGTCCGCTACCACCCCCACGGCAGCGCCCAGCGGCATGATGCTCAGCCCAGCGCTGCCGCCCGCCACACAGCCCCTGAGCACCTCCAACCCCACCGCCCTCGCCACCACCGCCGCCACGCCCTTGGTCCGTGCCGCCTCCCCGTCCGCGTGCCCCATGCAGCAGGCCTACGCCCCGTACGGCAGCAGCACCGCGCAGCCGGCAGCCAGCACCGCCGCGCAACCCCCTGCCACCACCACCGCACCTCTACAACAGCCGCCGCCGCCGCAACAGCCGCAGCAGCAACAGCCGCCGCCGCAGCAGCAGCCACCTGCTGCGGCTACCACAACTGCGGCTGCGCCCGCGGCAGCACCCCCGCCCCCGTCTTTGCAGCCACAGCCGCCGCGCAACGCCCCGGGGCAGTCCGTGGCCCAAGCCCGCACACCGGGACCCTCGCAGCCACAGCAGCAGGCGCAGGCGCAGCAGCCCTCTGCTGCGGCCATCTCCCCGGTTGCCCCTGCGCAGGCCCCCAGCGCGCAACAGCCGCCTGCAGGGCCGGCCGCTGCGCCAGGGGGTACGCAGGCGGCCGCCGCGGGTCAAGGGGCAGTGGCGGCGACGGCGACGGCGACGGCGACGGCGGCTCAAGCGCCAGGGACAGCACCGGCGCCGGCGCAGGCGACTGCTGCTGCACCCGCGCCAAGTGCTCAGAGCTTGCAGCAGCAGCCGCTATCAGCCCCCGGCCAGCAGCAGGGCTTGCAGGCGGCGGCAGCGCAAGCAGCCTCTCCAGCAGCTGCTACTGCTGGACCGCCCTCGGCAGCCCCGCTCAGTGCTGCGGCTCCGCAGCCGGGCAGCGCGGCTGTGGGTGGGACCGCTGGTGCCCTCGCGGCTGCTGGCAGTGTCACGGCGGCGGCTGGGGTTGCGGCGGCCGCCGCGCCCCAGCAGCAGCAGCAACCACCGCAGGCCCCTTCAACACAGTCCACGGCTATGCCGCCTCCTGCAACAACACCTGGCACCATGGCCAACGGCTACAACAAGCCTCAGCAGCAGCCCCAGCCGCCGCAGCAGCAGGCAGCGTCGCCGCCAAAGGCCCCTGCGGTGGCTAGCACGGCATCGGCGCAAGCGCAGGCGTCAGCAGCAGCAGCAGCAGCCGCACCTACGGCTCCGACCCCAGCGGTAGCGCCTCCTGCTGCACAGCCTCCTGCGGCGGCGCCTACCCGGCCGCCTGGCCCTGTGCCGCCGCCGGGCATGCCCAACGCACCTCCGCTGCCCGTCCCCACGCCATCCGTGCCACCGGCCACAAAACCCACCGCTGCCACTGCCGCTGCCACTGCTGTGCCCTCCGCTGGCGCAACGGTAGCTGCATCAGGGCAGCCGGTGACCGCACCAGTAGCAGCAAGTGCTAAACCAGCTACCCCCTCCCTCGCACCAGCTGCTGCTGCCGCCTCCACTCCATCCGTTATCCCGGGCATACCTGGCACGCAAGCGCTCAAACCCAACGTCGCAGCCGTGCCTGGGCAGGCCGCGCCAAGCCCCGCTGCTGCAGCGGCAGCCCCAGCAGCTGCCTCTGCCGTCTCCACCCCTGCCGCCGGCACCACCGCAGCTGCAGCCGTAGCCCCAGCTCCCTCGGTGTCCCCTGCCCCCCAGCAGGCCCCCGCGCAGCCCGCCGCCACGACAGCCTCCGCAGCAGGCCCATCCGCCTCCACCCAGTCGCAGTCCCAGCCATCGTCCTCCGCCACCACGCAAGCCCAGGCCGCCACCGCCGCCACCTCCGCCGCTACGACAACCGCCACCACGGCCACAACCGCAGCGGCGCCCGCCAACACCACTGCGGTGGGCATGTCCCCCGAGGTCGCGGCAGCCATGCAGGCCATCCACGCCCTGCCCGGCCACGCTGCGCTGTCCCTTACGCAGTCGCTGGGCCAAGCTGCAGGAGGCCTCAACCTCTCCGCTCTACAAGCCCAGGCCCAGGCGCAGGCTGCACAGGCGCAGCTGCCGCTCGCCATGCCCCTCCTGGCGGGCCTTCCCGGCGGCCTGGGGGCCCTCGGGGCCGCTGGGGCGGGCGGGCAGCAGAATGCGCTGCAGGCGGCGGTGTCTCTGCTGCAAGCGATGCAGGCGGCCAACGTGGCCAACGCGCAGAACCCGCTGGCGGCGGCGGGCCTCGGCGCGGCGGCGGGGCTGCTGGGCGCTGGCGGCGCCGCCGGGCGCAACCCCACGCTGCAGCAGCTGACGGCGGCAGCGGGCAGCGGAACCACGCAGCAGGCGGCGCAGATGTTTGCCAACGCCGCCGCGGCGGCGGCGGGCTTTGGCGGCGGGAGTGCGGCGAATCAGGCGGCGGCGCTGGCGGCGGCAGCGGCGGCGAAGCAGAACCCATTCCTGGGGCTGGCGGCTGGCGGAGGTGGCGCTGGCGGCAACCAGGCGGCGGCGCTGGCGGCGCTAGGGCTTGGCGGCCTGAATGCGTCCGTGTTCCAGTCGCTGTTTGGCGGCGGCGGCGCCGCCAGCGGCCATGCAAGCCTGGCGGCGCTGGGTTCACAGAATGTCGCGACCCTGCCTGGTATGCCTGGTGCGGCGGCAGCGGCGGCGGCAGCGGCCGCTGCGGCGGCAGCAGCGAATGCTGGAGGCGCGGGCGGGACCGCCGCCACCGCCGGCGGCTTCCCTGGAGCGCCTCGCAGCCTGGCGGAGAGACGCATCCCTCTAGCGGGTACAGGCAGCCTCGGTGGCGGCGCCGGTGGTGCAGTGATATCGTTGCTGGACACTCCTGGGGCGGTGCCGTTGCAGCCGCCGGCCAGCAGCGGCGGCCGGGGTCGCGGCGGCGGCGGCAGCGGCAGCGGCGGCGGTGGAGGCGGGCCGGGGCGCGGCCGGGGCCGTGGGCGGGGTCGGCCGCCGGCGCAGCCGGAGGAGGAGGCGAGCGAGAGCGAGGAGGATGAGGACGAGGAGGAGGAGGAGGAGGAGGAGAAGAAGAAGGAGCCGGAGCAGGAGCTAGGGCGTGGCAAGAGGCACGCTGGCCATCGGAAGTCGTACGTGGAGGTCGAGGCGGACGATGACGGCGATGGCGGCGCGGCGGCTCCGTCGTCGGCGGCCGCGGCGGCGGCGGCGGCGGCGAGCCGGCAGTCGCGGCGGCGGGCGGCCAAGCAGGACCGCAATTGGGCCAAGCTGCTGGCGGACAGCACGGAGGACGATGATGATGAGGGAGAGGAGGGGGATGACGGGGAATGGCGCGGGGGCAAGAGGAAGGGGGCACGGGGGCGCCGCAGCGGCGGGGTGTAGGAAGGATGCTGTTTGCAGTGGTTGAAGAGCGGGACGTAGTCTGTTCAATGGTGTGTTGGTCTTGTTCACACATGTGTTTACCGGGGTCTGTGATACTAGTGGCGTGGGGTGGGACATCACATACACGGTACATAGCTGTTGGGCGTCCCGACAAGGAGCGGGCAAACGCCCTCCGCTTGGTCACCATAGACGTAGCATGCTTTCAACAGCTGCTGCATGTTGCGGCGCACAGGTCGCCCTGAGTACGCGGTGCCATGCCGTGTTGCAAGGAGGGCAGCACGCACGTGGCAGCACCGGGTTGTTTAGGACGCGGGGCATGCGGGGAGGTTGCTTGCATGCAGGCGCGCGAAGGGTGCCGGTCGTTTCTGTTCTCGTTACACGCTTAGCTATGCAGCAGGCTATTAGCAGGCTTGCGGCAAGGTACGACGCTCAATGGCCGTGCTGTTGGTGGGCGCCCTGCTAGCCGTCGCCTGGCTGAGGGGGGCCTCGGATACGTACAGCGCATGGTGCGTCGTTCGGTGGGGAGGCGGGGCATCGGTGCTTTCTATGTGTGTGCGGTGTCCGCAGCCTTCACGGCAGGGCTCGTGCGTTTGGGCCGCGTCGGCAGATTGCAGGACGGCCGTGGAAGTCGGTGTTGTGGAAAGGGCAAAGTCCGAAATGTGTTTAATGAGGCCGCTGGAGGTCTACTGTTGCAGTGGCTTCTGCTAGTGGGCATTCAAAAGGGATGGTGGCAAAGTGCGTGCGTTGGGCGGCGCACAGCGTTAGCCGTTAGGGCGGTGGACCTGAGGTGATAACCACGGATGGCGGTGCATATGCAAGGTGTGTGGGTTGGCTGACGGTGGAGCGAGGACGCCGGTGATTGCGGCAGCCGTGCGTGGGACAGAAGGGGTGCTGCTGTGTGCTGTCCCACGCTCGCTGAGCAACTGACTATGTGCGTGGTAAGGCCTTGGTGCTCCTGTCGTGCTGTTGGTGCAGGCCGGGGCACGCGGCGGCGTGGCATGGTGGAACACGTGGAAACAGACATGTGTTGTAACAAAAGATGCATGTGCCAGTGGCTGCATCCCCCAAGGATGCCATGCTTGGTTGGCGGCAAAGAAGACCGCACGTACGCTGTGGGGCGGGAGAGGTGTAAGAGATACGAACGCCACACGCTGGCGAACGCTGGCGACGTACCACCAGAGCTCTTACAGGCGGTGCCCCTCACAGCTTGTGAGGGACTGTCCATGGACCGTCTTAAACCTGCATGCCGCAGCACAGCAGGCGTACGGCCCCGCAAAGGAGCAAGCCCGTGTGCTCGTTACCGTATCACGATCTGCTCCTTTAGCAGTCAATGTTACACGGTGAGGGTTCTCCCCTCCACAAGTGCAACGACCCATGTACGAGCCGGAGGCTCAAGGGTCTCCAAACATTGATATAGAACGTAAAAGTGGTCCTTACGAAAGCAAACATGCAACATCGCCTTCAGCGCCAAAGTCCATTCTGCCGCAAACTGTTATGTACCGGCACGGACGACGGAGTGCTCCTTCGTTTAGACTGATCAAGAGTGCTCCTTGGGCTGACGCTACCAGTCAACACACAACTGCGCATGCAGGACAGTGTAGAACGTGTCCATGGCACAGCCGCATTACGTCAACACAACAGACAACTGCAACGCTAAAACGCTGCCACAACGCACCCACGCAGCAGCAATCGAAACTCACAATGCCCCAGCAGCCCCTCAGCACTCTTCAGCAGCCACGTCAGCATAACCCCACCAGCAGCCCGCCAGCCGTTATTCTATGCACCCGCTCACAACACCCAACAACGCAACGCACCGCCGGGCCTAGCACCCTCCTGTGCTGCGGCGGCGGGTGCTGCGTGGCCGCGCGCTGTACGCACGTCCTGCCGCAGCTCCTCCAGCTGCACGGCCTCCCTCCCCCGCTCACGGCATCCCCATGATGTGCACCGTCTGGTCCATCTCCATGCACCTGTGGGTGTGGGGTGTGGGGTGTGGGTGGGGACATGGGTGTTGGCGTGGGTGAGGGGTTTCGGCTGTTGGCATGGACGTGTACTCTGTCCAAGCCTAAAACGCAAAGATGTGCTGCCGTCGTTCTGTCTCACACAATGTGCCCCTCGACACGACTGGGATAGGCAGTGTTGGCGGACAGGCCAGGGCACGGACGTACGCAAGCCGTGCACAGCAGGCAGTCCTCAGCACCACCTGCGCCCTGCTTTGCCTCTCCGCGACGCACAGTGCACATGAGGCCTGAGTGCCCACGTGGGCACACGCACACGCAGGCGCCTGCCCCACCCCCGAACGTGCCACCCTTAGTATTTGTACCAGTCTATTACCCCACACCCTTAGTATTGTCGCTGTTGAGCACAGAAACCACCATGTGCACACACATCTGCACACGCGAATTCCCCCCACACGCGGCCCAGCCGCACCTGTAGTCCTGGATCTTCTTTGCCTTGTCGCTGGTGAACACGAGGCGCTCCGCGTCGATCCACGCCACACCCTCCACGTTGCAGTAGCGCTGCGGGGGTCCGTGCGGGGTGCGGTGGGTGGCACAGCTGCAGTTGGGTGTGTGTGGGTTACTGGTGGAGTGCGCTAACGCCCTCCACGCTGCAGCACGGCTGCGTGCGTGCGGGTGGCTCGGGGTTGGTGCATGTGTGTTAAGTGAGCACGTGTACGGAAAAGATGAGGAACCTGTGCAAGGTGTCGGGAAGTATTAGGGTGTGGGTAAGCGGAACTCCGGGAGTGCAACTGCAACTGTGTGTTGGAAACCGCCCACAGCCAACGCCGTCTACCTTGGCCCCGTACATTCAAGGCCCAATCTCGCCGTACGGCAGCGCCCACCCCGCCGTACCGTGAAGCACGTGTCTCCGCGCGGGAAAAAGTACATTTTGCTGTCGGTTGAGTTAACGAACTCCATGGCCTCCCAATCGAAGGAGCTAACCCACACCGCGCTGTCCTCCTGCGACACCACGGCCACGTCGCTGCCGAAGGGGCCGCGGAACGAGATGGCTGCGGGGAGCGGGGTAAAAGGGAGTGTGTTGAAGGTGGTACTTAGCGTCTAGATGCAGGGAAAGCGATGCTCAGATGACGCATGGCACCCACCCGAATAGTCCAGCAGGTATGCCTCCTCGGGCAGGTTGATCACCTTCTTCACCTTCCACCTGCACAGGGCACACGGCCAAGGGAGGTTTGCATGCACATCGGTGCGGCGTGCAGTCCGCCGCCCCCCCCTCAACCCCCCCTTGGCCTTCGCCCCTAGCACTTCGCCGCTCTGCTGGTACGCCCCTTTGGTATGCGGTACCTGTCTTGCCACACCCCTGCTACTCCACGCTCAACAGCTGTTTGTACGCCCCCGCCCCCCCTGCCGGACCCGAAACGCACACGCACTCGTTGTACCTGTCCTCAGGAGTGTGATAAGCGGCCCGCCCCCGGCCCAATCCTGCCCCATCACCCTACTCCACGTGCGCGACCCCGCACCCCGAAAAGAAGTACCACAACGCTCACTCTTGACTTGAACCTTGCCCCGGCCCCTCCCTCCCCGCTCCGTTCCCATGCAGTTCCACACCAAAACAAAGGTCCCACCCGCACACAGGTGCAAGTTACGCAATACGCATCTTGCACACGCGTTGCGGCGACTCACATGCATTCGTCGTATTTGCCCTCAGGTGCGCGATAGGTGGCCCACACCAGCCGCCCGTTGCCGCGCTGCGTGTATGGCGGGGGCGAGAGGGCGAGGGGCCGCGCGTGTGAGGTACGTCACGGCAGGGCAGGGCGGCACCGTACGGCACGTGCGGCACGGCATGTGGGGGTCAGCGGACGGCAGGACCACGTGCAGGAGCGGCCCCGAAGCCGCGATGTTGCAACGGGACGCAGCAGCCCTGGCCCGGGCTCCTAAGCGCAAGCTGACTACCACAGACGAGGCAATGCCTATAAGGTCTGTCCCTCCCCAGTTCCTATCCAACCATAGACGCAGTATCGCTCCGGCAAGGCAGCGGGCCTTGCTTTACTCCATAGCTCCTACCCGGAGGCCGGGCGGATCGTCGCCCTGCACGGTCTTGCAGAAGTTGCCTGGGGGCAAAGGAGGCATGGGGGGCCAAGGGGCAGCGGGGCTTGGCAGGCCGGCAGACAGCTTCCACCGCCACGGCAAGCCGGGCTAGCTCCAGCCAGGCTACAACTACAGCTACAGTCAGCTGTCCTTTTGCAATTCGGGGATCTTCCACCATGTTACCTCGCTCTGGCAAAGCCCCTGCAGCCAGCACGAGCTGCTGCCTGCCCCTGCTCAAACACCCTGCACCTGCAATGACGCTTCGTAGCTGCAACCCCTGCAACAACCCCGCCCTGCCCTTGTTGCTATGCAAACGCAACTCACAGTCGCAGAGCCCCATCACGTACAGCCAACACAGCCCTTCCGTCGGTAAGTAAAACTCGGTAAGCTCTTTTGCCCCGTTGTCGTCTGTCCTGCCCCTCGCCGCTAACCTCGTCTTTTGCAGGCTGACCGTTGCCGACATAGTTACTTTGCCGCTTTGCGCTTAGCCCCATCACATGCGTATCACAACAAACCCCCAAACGGCCCGATCCCCGAAGTTGCACGCGTTCCTACACCTATTCCGAGCCCCCTCTCGTGCCCACTCACTCTCGCACAGCCCCAGCACGTGTCGCTGGCCGTCCCGCTCGAACACCACCAGGCTCTCAAAGCCCTTGTTGACGTCCTGCATCGCGAACCGCACGATGCACCTCTCCTTGACCTGCACGGCGAGGGACCGAGGGAGAGGGACAAAGTGTGTGAGAGTACGGTATCGCAAGGGGAGCGGGTGACGAGGTTCTCTCTTACACTAACGGCACCTGCTTTGCACCAGCAGCACACCGCGCTCATTACACAAGCCCGTAATACGCATGCACCCATCCACCCACGCTGTAGGACGTGCCGTCCTCCGTCAGCTGCAGCTCCTCCACCAGCGGCACCAGGCCGTGCTCCTCGTGCTCCATAGTCTCACGCAGCACGAAGAAGGTGTCGGAGGAGTCCAGGTAGGAGATACCCTAGCGGGGAGGAGGGGGGGAACAAGGTACTAGTCAGGCGAGGAGGTACCAGATAGTCTGAGGGGGAGTTGGGGGTGTCCACGGAGGCTGGGAAGCGAAATGCACACCGTAAGGGAGGTGCGTAGGACCTTCGGAGTTTGCGTTGAGGGCGGGATGGAGGGCGGATGTAGCCCCCAGGAAACGGTGGGCCACCCCTCGAATTCTAGCATTGGGAGGTTGGGTTGCGCGGTTGGCGGGAGGTGGATGGCCCGACAGTCTGTGTTCACCTCCACCTGACCCTTGTCAGCTGTCACCCACAGGCACCCGCCTAAGCAAACCGATGCTGTGACATAGGTTCAATGACATACATAACGGCATGTATGGCATTGCCCTCACCTCGAACTGGCTCTCGTCCCCGACGGACCCCACCAGGCGGTTCTCGGGACCGCGGAAGGAGAAGCGCAGGTCCACGCGGCCCAGCGACCTGGCGGGCGCGTGAGTGAGTGGGGCCGTACACAAGTGCTGCGCTGGGGCGGAGGAGGCGCGCTCCGCACCTCAGCACGTGCAAAATGCCACACAATGGTGACAAACTGTACTGGCTGTTGGGTTTGCCGTAAATCTGCCCTCTACGTGAAACGCGCAACACTACCGTACACACACTGCTAGCACGTCACCACCCCGTCTTGCCCCACCTGAGCGAGTCGAACACCACCCAGTAATAGCCCTTGCCGTACACAATACCGCTGCCCTCAAAGCGCCGGGTGCGCTGTGACGGACAGGAAGGGTAAAGGACGGCAGGGGGATATCGTCAGGTTGGTCATCCTCTGCGTGCCATGCAGCGAGCTGCTTGTGCACGGCCAGTCGGTTCAAGCGCATGTGCCCCCAGTTCGCCTCCTCGGTCAAGGCCCAGCCGCATGGGTGTGCCATTCATCCCCTCTTCCAATACCACCACCGGGCCCCCGCAGCCGCCCAAGTCCCAGCCCCGTGCCTCCACTTCCACACACTCGTACCCGGGCCCCCAGGGCCCCCTACACTCACTTCCCCAACCCACGTCCACTTCGCGCGCAGGGCCCAGCGTTCCCGTGCTTCCCTAACGCCTTACACTCGCGTGCACGCGTACCGGCCAACCCGGGCCCCAAGCCCCGCTCCCCCGTTCACACCCACCTGCAGGTCGGTGCTACCGACACAGCCAGCTTTCCTTTTCAGCTAAGTATATCAGCATTGCAGAGCAGGTGCCCGCAATTTCCACAGCCGATCTGCACTCCGACACCTGCCTGCCGCACCCTGTCAGCCTGGTTCATCCCTGCTTGCTTGTGACGTTCAAGGCACATTTTGCCTACTTCCCGCACCGCATCCACAACCCACCTGCAGGTCGGGGAAGAGCCCCACGAAGGGCATCTCCTTCACAACCTTGAGCGTGCGCCTGGAATCCGTGGGAGGGGGAAAGAAATTACTCAGTAACGCGGGAAGGGGAGGGGCACATGGAGGTTGAGGGGAGAGTAATGAGGGAGTGCAGTCGGGACCCGGGGTGGTGCCGGTGGGGTGATGCGGCAGGGCGTGGGCAGCACGACGGCTGTATGGTAGGCAGCATCTCAAGAGCGTCGGTGGCATGTGGTTGACCAGGCCATGCCGCGGCCAAGCCAAGACTGGAGTGCATGATGTACGGAAAAGCTTGTAAGGACGTATCCGCGTATGTATGCACTGGCAGCTAGCTCCTCTCGCTTCCACTCGCCCTGCCCCCCACCCCACCTCGCCCTGCCCTTCCTCCCCCCCCCTTGGCCCAACACCGCATGGTGGTTATGCAACCCAAAAGCTGCACATGAGAACACGCTGGCTGCAGTACACACGTGATGGCAGGTGCACCCACTTGCGGTACTTCCTCTTGTGGCAGAAGGAGTCGTCTTCGTCATCGTGGGGTCCTGCCTCACTCGGGACAGCGCCAGCACCATCCTGCAGGAACGGGACGACCGCGAAAGGAGTTCTTGCTTGATCAATTTTATGAGAACCTTATTGAGCGTCAGCTTGTTTGCGCAAGAGGTGTGCAAGCGAGCACGTGAACTCCCGACTGTCAGATGGAAACCTGGGCTGCGCAAGGCACGTGCGCGGTGCTGCAGCGCGCTGCAGCGACGCACTCTTTGTCTGAGATATCATCTTCTTCATCACCATAGTCGTCATCGTCTCGCAGCCGCAGATCCCTCGAGACCTCCGACACCGACATGGCGGAAACAGAACCAGCATCGCGATCCCTGGCTGCAGCGACCTTGCCCGTCTTTCCACCGATCAAGTCATTGGTCCTGACAGCAGTGCAGCTGCGAAGAGCGAAAAGGAGCAGGACCGCCCAGACGACACGCTGCCGTGTCATGGTCACCGCTTCTACTGACTATCGTATTTGCTCACAGACAGTAGCTACGCAAGTAAATCACTTTTGTGTATACTAATGACGTTTTCGAACAAGCTCGGGGGGGGCTCCTGTCAGTCTGCTCGTCAGCTCCAGCTGCGCTGGGGGCACATCCGGCATGCGTCCTACAGCAGGCACGTGTCGAGCTTCCGGGGGTGGGGGAGAGACAGGCAGTGCCAGCCCCTATCCGCCATTTCCCCACCTCGCATGCGGCGTTCCTATTGATATGATGCCAGTCAGTTTCCGTCCCACCTGGACAGCAGACAAGCAAGTCCTTGGCCACGTCGTCAGCGTGTACCGGTAACCACCCGCGCGAAGTCCTCAACACCGGCACGCTCCACGCCCCTGCGCCGCACCCTCGCATGCAAATCCCCTGTTGCTTTCGCCCAAACACCAACCCGCCACGTGTCACGCATGTGACTTGCAACGCGTTCCTCTCTGGTCACAGTTAGGGAGAGCTCGGCCTTTCGTTGTACAAACTGTTTGTTGCAGGACGTGCACTGACGTCAGGTCCCGCGTGCTGCAGCATGACGCCCGCAGCCATGAGGCAGTCACATGGCATAGACAGGTGGTACAAGACGTTGATCATGGTAGGAATGCGCTGAGAGCTTCGCCTCTGGACGAGTATCGGTAGTGGGCAGCAACAGGCATTCCCGCGTTCAAGCAGCTGGCAAAGCAACCTGCCAGTGGTGTAGTGTAGTGACGGCACCTGTGGGGCACCATCCGTGCAGGGAGCCTTTCGGGCAGGGGAGCTCACCTGCTTATGGGTACTGTACCGCACGTGCGTGGACGCTGGTGGACGCGGATGGCGTGGTATGCCCGCACACAGGAACAGAGGCGGCGTATCCATATGGCGGTGTAAGGATGACGGAGCACAACCTCCCTCTGCTCCTGTGCCCTTGCTGCCTTGTCAGTGCTCAGGCACTTGCTGTTTGCTGCACATACCGTATGCAGAAGGGGTGGTGGTCAGATGCCTGGCGGTTCTCGTCATTCACTCTGGTGTTCACCTGCACTACCGGCAACAGCACGAGGCCTGATGTGCCTGCATCCCGCACCGCGGGGACCAGTACACCACCAGATACGGTAACGAGCACACCACGAAGGACTAAAGGCACAAATACCCGCCCATCTCAACACACCATACTACACTCCAGGACTCATGTGACAACAACAGCAGCAGGGGCAGGATCCAGCGAAAAAAAAACAGAAAGCGGTCCCCTGGGAGACCAGTTAGTTCCCGTGCTACGACTCCTGGCCAACACGGGGAGCTTTTTGCCTTGATTGAGGTGCACGCGCATGTTTAGGGACCATCAGTGTAAATCAAGGTCCTCCCTGGCGCCAACAGCCGCTACAGATCCCCCAGCACGGAACGCAGACACTGCTCTTGCTTGGCACGTGTCGGGTGACCCGTGGGCGCAATTCGCAAACACCTGCTACGTCCGTAGTTTGGCCCCAAGCGCGTCAGGGGTATGATTCAGACGACAAATCAAACCTCATAATTTGAAAGTGCAGTGCAACTGCTGTCTGGTCGGTTCGCCTTTGCGCAGCATGGCGGGGAAAAGGACATGTTCCCGCAAGCCGGTGCCAAGATAAACGATGTGGGTAGAGAATTATCACATCAATAAGATGATAAGAAGCTCAAATCAGCAGAGTAGGCACAAAGAGGGCAAAGTATTGTCGAGGGCCTTACGTATACGACGGAGATTGACAATGGAGATTCCCGAATTACAGCCCGGGGCTCGCCAGGGGCAACCTTGTGTTCGTCAGGGAAACCACACGAATCACAGTGAAAAATGGCCGCCATGCTGTCGTCCCGCGTCTCCAGCATTGCCCGCCCCGCGGCATCCCGCCGCTCGGCGGTGCGGGTGCAGGCCAGCTCCAGGCCCATGTGGTACCCTGGCGCCACCGCCCCTAAGCACCTGAACGGCACCATGCTGGGCGACTACGGGTGAGGCGCAGCGGCGTCTAGGTTTGCTTGCTGGAAGGTCGCGATGGCCCGGGGCGACGACTGACAGGAGGAAAAATGCTGGTTGCAGCTTCGACCCCCTGCGCCTGGGCACCAACCCCGAGACCCTGAAGTGGTTCCGTGAGGCTGAGCTGACCAACGGTCGCTGGGCTATGGCTGCCGTCGCTGGCATCCTGTTCACTGACCTGGTTGGCCTGCCCAAGTTCTGGCTGGCTGGCGCTGAGGTGCGCACGGCAGTGTCGATTAGTAGCAAGGGGAAGCACAATACCGGGCGATCGCGCTGCGGCCACGAGGACGTATCCTCGCGGAGCAGTCATCAGCTTTGCTGGGAAACGGTGCTCGGTCCTGCCACAGCAGATACGTAGACTAATTGGAGCAGATACCTGCAGCAGTGTGATATGGTGCCTCTCTGACTCAGGTAGAGTCGCTGCTGGTCCGTTGAGGGCCGTGCAGCCGTGCTTCACCCAGCCTCACCTACAGGCTTTCCAGTCGAAGCAGCCAGCGTCCCTCCTGCACACCCATCCTACAGCACAGCACACAGCAGTGTCATGACGCGCGTATGCTTTTGTGCCACACAATGCGCCCCTGCAGAAGTACGCTCTGGACAACAACACCCTGGCCCTGATTGAGCTGGCGGTGTTCGCCGTCCTGGAGGGCAAGCGCTACGAGATCTACAAGAAGACCGGCGAGGTGGGCCTGGGGCTCATCGGTATTGGTGTTGCACACAGACAGCATGGGCGCGGGTGGTGCCTTGGTGTCTTCACGTGGGGCTTCGGCGCTCAGCGTTCATCCCCTCCACGGGACAATGACCTCCACACATCGTGTGAAGTCCTAACCTTGACTGCTCCCACCTCCTGGCTTTGCTCTGCGCAGACCGGCTTCCTGGGCTTTGCTCCCTTCGACCCCCTCAACATGCGCTCTGAGGAGATGAAGCTGAAGGAGCTGAAGAACGGCCGCCTGGTGCGTTGGATGCATGTGGCAGGGGTGACGGGGAATGATGCGTCTGACGCAGGGGTGGAAGAGGTACTCAGGCTGGGATTGGAGCGGCGTATTGGGAGCCCCTAGGCGACTGGAGCCAGCTCCCACCTCCGGCTGGGACTCGAAGTGCTCGTCGTTGTGCACTATGCCACCAAGACGACTGTTTGACCCTTGCACCCCTGGCTCCTTTGTTGCCCGCAGGCCATGCTGGCGTTCGTTGGCTTCTGCTCTCAGGCCGCTGTCCGCGGCAAGGGCCCCATTGAGTGCCTGCAGGACCACATCGCTGACCCCGGCCACGTCAACAGTGAGTTTGGGGCTGGACCGGTGATTCTGAACAGCAGGGGTCCCCGCTGGCTCTTCGTACCACGTGATGTGGCAAGTGTGAAGCCTGCACCATCCTCACGCCAACCGACTGTCTTCCCTGTGACGGCCTCTGCGCGTTGCACTCGTGCTGTTCCCGACCACGCTTCACCCTCTCCCGCGCCCGCAGTCTACACCTCGTCCGTGGGCCCCGAGACCGCCGTGACCGTGGCCGTGCTGTGCGTGCTGCCCATCATCATCGAGGCCACCAAGAGCCTGAACCCCGGCAAGGAGTCGGTGCCCTACTTCCCCTGGAACGAGCCCTGGAAGGCTCAGTAAGCGGCTCCACACGTGGCGCCGTACGCTCCGTACTCGTGCTGCCGTACGAGGAGGGAGCGCGCGCTGGAGCCGTGGGCCGTCTTGGGGCGCTCTAGGGCCGGCGCGTGCACCAGCTGACGTCGAGCTGCGTTGCCGTGGCTGGCTTCCGGGCGGGCGTTGCTGTGCCTAAGCAGCAGCGCTGGTGGCCAGGGCGGAGGGTGGGGGAGCGTGACGGGGCGCTCGGGTTTCGAGTGTCTTGCCGGGTGCCTGGTGCAGGGGCTGTGGACGGCGGTGGGTGCAACGCATGCCCGCCGGCAGCGTCTGCCCCGCGCTTCCCTGGAGTCTTGGTGGTTGGCAGCTTGGGATAGCGGCTGGTAGGGGTTCGGTTAGCTCGCAACGCTGAAATGACTTGGCGTAAAGGGCAGGCCGAGGCCTGAGGCACTTGACGACGGCAGTGCGCTAGCAGTCCTGTGCCGGGCTGCCTGTCCCAGCTGTAATGTGTCGCTTGTCGTGGCAGGGCATGTATGCGGGTGTGTCCATGTTTGGTTGGGGCCCTGCCGGGCACGACGCATCCATTTTTGTAGATCGATTGAGTGCTATATATGCTCGTTCTGCACCAGCGCAGAAGGGCATGTGTACATTACCAGATACAACATCACAGCTGTTATGCGGGGCACGTAAGGACGCCAGTTCCATTACTGCACGTGGCGGGCACATGCGACCGTGTAACAACATGCAACATGATACGAACACCCCTGAACCCTCTGACTGGCAGCATAGCATAGGCAGTCCGGATGATGGCACTGAATGGACCAGCTAGCCGGGCCCTCGGGTGGAGGCCAGGCTAGCCTGCCTGCTCTCGACCCATCCAGCCGCTAATGCCAAGACCTCAGTATCAGGTAAATGCATAGGACAGCCGTGCACCGCCGCACTTCTAACCGTGGTTCAATGGATTGCTCGTCAGGCACAGGATCAGCAGGGGTACTGCAAGGGTCACAGACAGCAGGTGGCCGCTCGTCTCAGGACACGGTCGCCGTGCGATGATCTCGGTGGTCTCTGCAGCATGCCCCTGACCTGACCCCTCACATGACATGTACCGAGCATGCGCCAACAGCTGCTACTGCGCGCATCGTACAGTGCGCCCTGCAGGCCTCAAGCCTACTCCCATGTGATATGCAGGACGCGCTGCAACGGGAAGACAAGCGGGCCGACCTGCAGCCGGTAGGGGTCGTACTTGCTGTGAGACTTCCAGGTGGCCTTCATTTCCGGCTGCATCTCCTCCAGCTCCGCCTCGATGGCCTTGATGGTGGCGCACTTGAGTTCGGTGGGGCAGCCTAGCGCCACGATGTCAGCAGGCTGGCCATCCGCCTTGACGGCCCTGCAGCCAGAAACGTCGTGAAGCACGAGCTCACGCACGTGGGGCCATCGCCTTGCACGCTGTCCTGCGTGCTGGGCCCGTGTCAGCCCCTAGTAACCCCTCATGCCCTGCCGCATGTGACGAGGTGCATGCAGGCACAAAACGCCACGACGGAAAGAGCAGAGCTGGAATCGTACGGATGAAGTTTACGCCCTTTGCTCCGCAACCCCACCTGCACGTGCACCTGCCCGCCTGGCTGCTGGCCCCAGTAGGCAGGGAGGCCTACCACTGGGCTCCACTACTGTACCAGGTATCTACACAGGTGCTTACACCCTCCGCACGCAACGGCACAGCAACTTGGCAGTGCGTAATTTCAAGCTGCGGACACGCTGGTACCGTTGTACCGGTGCCTGGCGTACGGTAAGCAGCGGTGTCACCGCCAACGACCGACAACCCGGTTGGACTCACATGGTGAACAGCAGGTTCGTGCTGCTCGGGTCGTCGCGCTGCAGCAGGTGCACGGTAATGCGTGGCTCCTGGTCGTCCCACATGTTGCAGGTGAGCCAAAAGTAGGCGCCGCCCTCCACATGCAGGTTGGGAGCTGCCACAGCAAGCAGCTGCGAGATGTCCTGTGCCACCTGCTTGGCATCTTTGCCCCGATACTGGTCCAGCATTGTGCGGATGAGGGGCACCTGGGGCCGGCCAGCCGGATCCAGTGACTCAGCTGCCGATGGCTCGACGTTTCTCCTCAGCATCCGGCCGCGCCTGCCGCAGGGAGTTGCTGTGGAGCCATACCGGTATGGCACGCCGTGGCGCAACGCAGCCGAGCTGCTCGCGCTCTTGGCGGCAATGTGCGCCGAGGGCGCGGCCGGCGCAACAGGAGCCCTGATCATGCTCGAGATTCTCATGGCCCAAATGGGCACTCAGTTTGCGCTGTATGGGCAGCCGACGAGCTTAGAATAAGTATCCGCCATGTGGCCCACGGGTCACTGTGCAACAGGTCCCGTCCCAAGCCCAGGCAAATGTGCACCCAGGAGGTTTGGCTGCGATGCTTTGCATGCTCCATACGAAATTAATTTTTTGTTATTTGTGCCTTTGCAAGTAGCATGTATGCAGGATTGTCCCATCTCCGTGGCGCCGTAGGTAGGCCAGAACCAACGGAACCGACGTCTTTGACGGAATCCCCCGCAGCGTTATGGTCAGAGCTAGTAAGGGTCAGCGAACGTGCGTCAGGCCTGCTCTTGGACCTCCTGTTGTGCCCTACGTGTTGGGTAGTGGGTCAGGCAGCCGCCTGCGAAGCTGTGCGAGATATCCGGTACCGGTACGACGTCCCAGTGTCACCGAGCCCAGCAACCGACACACCAACCAACCAATCAAATCAAACCGACCACTGCCATACCTGCACAACAGCGAAAACGCAGCGGCAAGTATACACATCCTCTCCCACGAATGGCCGCACGTGTGGAGCACGCCTTGAGAAGTGGCAGTCCTCACAGGCCTACCGTGTCGCACTGCATGCGTGCCTGCCCCCCAGCAGTGCGACCGGTTACCCGCACACAGCCCTTGTACCAGTCCGACAGGAGCCAGATATCACAGGTGCCGTATGGCTCAGATCAGGTTTCTACGCCTTGCTCCAGCTGACTTCCAGAACGCACGGAAGCTGGTGCTGAAAGGACCCAACTTCAGGGCTGGCATCTTCCGCCAAGCCCATACGTCGGATCTAATTAAATGCCGGGCCCTCGGGGCCGTGTCTTTAGTGAACCCGAAATTATTTGCACCCGGGTGCCACTCTGGGAAATAATTTTCTGCCAGCGCCGCCTGCGCCGTATGGGCATCCTGCCCCCAAAATGCACTTCTCGCCTACGGTATCCCGTTGCATGGCTGCGGAAACGCCCCCATACTCTGTTCCCTGGTACTTGACTTACTGCCGCCGTAGCCCTTTTGCGGCGACACCGGCCAGGTGTGCGCTAGGAAGGCATGTGCTGAACGAGAGGAGAACACGGGCGCATGTTGACGGCAAGGGGGCATGGCCGCAGAGCAGCGCGTGGGGGAGGGGTCCAGCTCAGCCCGACTAACTCTCGCCTCGGCATGTGGCATAAATAGTGAACCGGCAATCATTTAGCCATGAGTCGGGGGCAGAAATTTAGTCGGTTGCAATTAAATCCCTCAAAATATTTCCGCTCCGCGGGCTGGAAACTGGATTCTATAGTGAAAATTAATTAAGATGCCAGCCCTGCGCCAACTTGCAGCCTGACTATGTATGGGGCCTGCCAGGTGCACTCCAGCCCCGGCTGCATCTCCCTCAGCTTTCCCTCCACAGCTCTTTGGTCTCCTGGTTCAGGCCGAAGAGAGTGCCCAGCGCCACAATGTCCGCAGGCTCACCATCTGCCCTGATGGCCCTGCGGACACCAAAAGGGACGGGAGGAGGGGAGGCAGCTTGTGAGGTGGTTGCGGCCTTGCCACCCAAAGAACAATGGTGCACCATTGTTCCTTGAGTGGCAAGGCCGCAACCACCTCACAAGCACGTGCCAAGCCTCGATGCTCTACGTTAATTGCAAATCCAGTATGCCCACACCCAGGGCCAGCCCTACCGGTACTAACGACAGTCACAGATGTTGAGAAGGGACGCTGGTAGAACAAGAACATTATTGCTAAGCCCAACACAGGGGAGCGCCATGCCTGCGTTTCATTCCAGCTGCATTTGGGTGATGCACTCTTCCGTACGTACCGTATGCATGGCCCTTACATTGTGAAGGTGGTGTTGTTGTCATCGGGCTTGTCACGCTGCAGCAGGTGCACCGTGATGCGCTCCTGCTTCCACATGACGCAGCTCAGCCACAAGTACGCCCCCGAGTCCACGTGCAGGTTGGGCACGGCTGTTGCCAGCAGCTGCGAGATGTCGCGCGCCACCTGCTGAGCACCGGCACTGCGGGAGTCGTCCACCATGGCACGTATGGCTGGGGGCGTGCCAGTGGCCGGGAGCTGGTCGTGCGGCTCCGCAGCGAGGTAGCCAAAGTCGCCGGAGTAGCACTGACGCTTCATAACAAGCTCTGCGCTCCCCAGCAATGAATGCCGTGTTAGCGGCTGCGTCCGGCAGCAGCTGCCCCAGGCCGTGGCGCCCGGGACCGCCCAGCAGCGCGGAGCCACCGTTGGATGCGTTGGTGGGGCACGCAGAGGGGCCGCCCTCCCGGTCGCACGGCAGCTGCTTAAGCACGCCATAGTCAACAACTACTAACTTTGTATGCGCGTTACTAGATAGACTGTGCGGCGTCTTATGGCGGTCCCATTTGTTGGTGGGAAGCCTTCTCTGTGCCTTTCACGGCGGGAGGCCGGTACACGTGCCCATGCATGCCCGCGCGCCTAACCGGCACTCACTGACTTTGGCTTGAGCACGTGCCAGCTGCCACCGCTCGTTTAGCCGGAGCCCTACGCTACGGTTTACCTGCCCGCTGAGGCGTTAGGGCGGAGGTTGCGGTGCAGCAATTTCCTTGTATGTGCCTCAAAGGCTGTGTGCGCAATGGATTTGGCCTCATGACACAAGCAAGAGAGAAGGGCCACGCATCGCTCCGCCTGACAATGACAACATGGGATTAATGGGAACCCGGTTCCATGTGGTTTCTAAGACATGTGGACGCGTCACGGCGATGCCGGGGTAGGTGTGGGAGCTGGGCGGCCATGTGGGTGGGCGGGCGGGCATACCGGTACATACCGACACGTGGCCTGGCATACACGCACTCAAGCCATGTTTGTACTAATCCTCGTACATTCTTGCTGCTGCCGCTGCCTGAATTTGCCAGGCCTGGGTTTACTCGCTGCTGCTAGCACCTGTGTGTGGCCCCAGGTGCCCGCTTACCTACGTTCCTGCGCAGGCCAACTGTGCCTGGTCCAAAGACGGACACACCAACAACCGTGTATCTCACCTGTAGCCTGATTTCCAGGCGTTGCTGGAGCCTAGAGGTGCGACATCTGTACAGTACGGCATAGGGCACGCGGCGCAGGCCCCTCCTGCCTCGAGGGCTACACGGCGAGCCCAATCACACTAGTGGCGTAGGTTGCGCCAACTACCAACTCACCGGCGTCACCTCCGTGTACTTCAACACAGCCCAGATGGTGTACTGGTACGGTACCTCCCACGTGCAGCAAAACTGGGAAGCGGTAACACGGATACAGCTTGGGCACGCGTACCCCCAGGTACCCCGTCCGCGGGCGGGCCTGCCTTAGCCCACGACATGGACAATGCAGCGCCATAGCTCCATGCACTTGCTCTGTACTGGCTATGAACGAAAAAATTACAAGGAGGTGACACTGGTGAGCATGGTGCGTGAGGCGTTGACATGGTCTGTGTGCCGTACCAGGTGTCGCACATGTTAGGGAGTGGGGAGATATCCCCACTCCCTATCTCTGCGTGCACTTTACCACGCTGCCCGTTCTTCAGTTGAGCCTTTACAAAAATGCCCTCACACTGTGTAATCGAGGATGTTACGGACGTGTATGACGAAGCTGAGGGCGACAAGTTCCTAGGCGACATGCTCGTAAAGCACGAGGGCGACGCACAACGCTTCCTCACCACTGTATTCAGTTTCCTTAAACGGAAGAGCAACTTCTTCAATGGTGAAGCTGACGCGAAGAAGAGAGTTCTAGATGCATTCAAGCAGGCAAGGCGGGACCTCGCGATCTGACAAGCTGCTGTGGCGTAGGACCAGTATGCCACCATAGCATACCTTATGTTGGCTTAGCGCTGGGCGACTGAGGTTAGCAGTTGCAGCTGTGGCAGCATGGCCAGCTCCCGCGCGGTGACACTGCGTTTCGCCCTCGCGATCACGCCTCAATCCCGCACAGGTGTCAGGGGAGGCAGCGGCGCCAGCGGGGTTAAAGGGCGGGTTTCTTGCCGGTGCCGCCAAGGCTGCTGCCCCTAAGGTGGGCTTCGGAGCCAAGGCGTCGTGTGCAGAGTCTTTGCAGTATGGCACAACATGCGGCTGCAGGGATGCAGGGTGTGACACTCATGCGTATGACCTACCTGCTGCCATGGTTTTCCGCAGGACGCCCCTGCATCCACCTCGACAGCCGCTGGTGAGCCACGGACCAGCATGCAAAGGCATGGGTTGGTTCAAGGGGGACGGGGGTACTGTTCCATGTAGAGAGAGCAACATGCATGCCGCAGTCGGACGCAACACAGGCTTGTGTTGGGAACAAGTGTGGCATGATAGTGCTGGTCGCCCATTGACGGTTGCCCATCGGATCTGACGCGCACACCCTGGTTCGGCCACGGTCTGTCCTGAGGCCGTATATGCAACAAGCACGCGGGATGCACCTAAAGCCTTCTGCCCCCTTGCCCCGCGTTCTACATCAGCAGGGTCGGCCGCCTCCGGTTCCGAGGACCCCCGGCCAGCCCCCTCCTCCTCCATTCCGGCAACACCAAATCCCACCCCCGTCCTCACGCCAGCCTCCACTGAGACAGGCCCTTCGGTGGCTGCAGCAGCAGCGGCAGCCATGACTGCGGTGCAGCAGCAGCAGCAGCAAGAGGACGCGGGGGCAGGGCCCTCCACCTCGGCAGCAGCAGCTGCTGCCACGTCGGTGGACGAGGAGGAGGGTGCTGAGGACGAGGCCAAGAAGGGCCTGCTCAGTGAGTGCAGTGCGCAAGGGTGTCGGGCACACGTGTTCGTGCGGGGGCGTGGTATGTACGGCGGGCAGGACGTTGCGGAAGCGGTCGCGGCGCGTAGGAAAGGGCCGGGTTTAGTGGACTGGTGGTGTGAGAACGTATATTGGGCTGGTGGCAAGCAGGCTGTTGCACATGATTTGGAGCGGCATAGGGGTCTCGGCATGGGGGCCACCAGACAAATGCGCACTGTGCTACCGAGCGAGAGAGCATACCATATTGACTGAGCCAGGGCACAGCTGCCTCCACAACCATGCCTCTCTCCCAACATGCTCCTATCGTCCTACATGTTCCTTCGCCCTCATGTTCCCGCTTCACTCCTCAGTCTTCCCGCTACACTCCTCACGTCTTTTTGTTCCTTCCGTGCCCTCGCTATCCCCTTGAGCATGTGGTCCACCCTCAGAGCCCAACATGTCCCCCGGCGCCGGCCGGCCTCCCTCACAACTCCAACACGCTTCCCCCCTCATCCGCATCCTTATCCACATAAAGCCCAACGCAGTCCGCGGCGCCGACCTGCCTCCCAAACAACTCCAACACATATGCCTCCCTCACCCTCGTTCCTCACCCATACCCAGAGCCCAACGCGGCCCGCGGCGCCAAACTCCCTAACATCTCCAACACAATTTCCTCTCATTCGCACCCTATGCGCAACCGCAGAGCCCAACGCGGGCCGCGGCGCCGACCTGCCGCACTACAGCTGGGGCCAGACGCTGAGCGAGGTGACGGTCAACGTGCCTGTGCCCAAGGGCACCAAGGCGCGCGGCCTGGACGTGCTGATCGGCAAGACCAAGTTCCGTGTGGGGCTCAAGGGGCAGCCGCCCATCGTCGAGGTGGGTGAAGGGAAGGACTCGGGAACATGGGGTGGGGTGTCAACGGGTCGTTGGCTTGGACCTGAAGCTGCTGTATCGGCAGCTGCGTATTGTGGACGTCGGGCTGAATGGGGCTGGGGACGGCCAATGGGTTGGAACAGGTTGCGCACAGTTGGACGCGTAGCCGAATGTGACCCCGCCATGGGCGACCCGGACTACCGCGAGGGAGTTGCAGAGGGGGATGGGTGTGAGGCTGCGGATCGCGTGGTGCAAACAGAAGAGCCGTAGTGTCCATCATGGAAGTGGGAAGGGGCCGGTGCAGGGGACCTGGCGTGGACCCAAGCCAGCGGCAGCTGCTGGGGGCCTGCGTTTGGTGGAGGATGGGGGTAGAGGGACTGGGCACGGCAAGTGGGGTTACATGGGTTGGCTGTGGTTCTGCCTTGGGTGGCCTTGACGGCCCTCTGGAGCATGTGCCTTGCACCTGACGCGGGGCTTGAGGGGCAGCCGCCCGTTGTGGAGGTGGTTGAGGGCAAGGGAGGAGCGGGGTGTGAAGGGCAGGGTGGGATGGGAGCCGTGCGAGGGCGATGGGATGGGATGAGGTGGGATGAGGCGGTGCCAATGGCGTGGAGGGGGGTGGTAGGGATAGACATGCGAGTATCCACTCGGAACAGTAGAGGCGCAGGAAGCCGCTTCCAGCACCTGAGGTCTTGGTTGATCAGTCTGAGCTGATCCTGAACGTGCGTGTGAGGCTGCATGCGCAGACATCTGGCCTGTCCACAGGAGACATAGGCGCCTAAACGCAAGCTCATCGTTTTGCTGAACCGTGTGCGAACGGCCGTCAAGACCGGCGAGGCTTGGAGCCCGTGCTTCCCGACGACCGTGTGCCCAGTCCACTGCGCTTCACACTCCATCTCCGCTCGTCCGCCATCGTGTGCGCGCAGGGCGAGTTCTCCGAGCCGGTGCTCCCCGACGACAGCATGTGGAACCTGGCGGACGACACAGTGGAGGTGACGCTGACCAAGGCGGAGGGCATGCACTGGTGGGGCGCAGTGGTCAAGGGAGACCCCGCCATCGACACGCAGAAGGTGCGTGGGCGCGTCGGGGTGGGGCCGGGGATGCGGGACGAGGTGGGCAGCGGGGCCGCGGGCGGAGGGCAGTGTGTGGCAGAGCGCGTGCATGACGCAGTAGGAGGGGTGAAGGATGGGAAGCTGTGGTAAGGTGCCAGGCTGCCTTTGCGCAGCACTGGTAACTGCAGCCCGATCACATTTTTGCAGCTCGTCGCAACCGAAGAAGCTCCGTGCGGCCCCAACCCTGCTAGCCCTTCTCTGGCCTCAATGGTACCTGCACCATGCTGCTGACACGGTCGTTGCTAAGCCACATGGTACCTGCACCATGCTGCTAACACGGTCGTTGCTAAGCCACATGGTACCTGCAGGTGCTTTGTGCTAACACAACTCCTATCTCCCCCATGCAGGTTGAGCCCGAGAACTCCAAGCTGGGCGACCTGGATGCGGAGACGCGCAAGACGGTGGAGAAGATGATGGTGGGTGTCGGCAAGGGGGGAGGGGTACTTGTGCGGGCGGTTCAGCGCGCAGCGCGCAAAACGACGGTAGTTGGTTTAGTTTGGTACACTGTGGTGGTGGGTGCCGCGTGCGGTGCAGCATGTAGTCCGAAGTGCCCCAAACAGGCAGTCAGGCTAGCAGTGGTGGTGGGTGCACGCGATGGGGGCAGGGGCAAGGTACGGCAGCGGCACGGTGGAAGAGATGTTGGCGGGTGCAGGTGTTTGGGCCAGGGGTGCCTGTGGTGGCGGGTCAGCGTGCAGCGTGTGAGATGATGGTGTTTCAGTTTGGCTGGTCACGCTGTGTGACCAATATGGGTATAGGCGCGGAGTGACGCGGTAAGCTGACGGGTAGGCAAAAAGGAGGCGGGGTTGCACGCGTTGGTGGCAGGGGCATGGCGCGGTATTCTGGCGGAGTCTGTATGCAGCGCGGGGAACAAGGGGAAGGCACAGTGGCGCCCGTTGGGCATGCACGGTCCATGGTGGACCCAGGTCTGCCCTCCTGTTGCAACCCACAGCAGCAGTGGCTAGGTCCATCACCGATGCACCCTCGGTCGCGGGTTCCCTTTCCCCGCCGATTGTGCAGTATGGCTAGCGGCAGGTGGTGCCGCGCTGCCCGCCCTGTCACATGCGGTACGTCCCATCCCAGTGTTTTTCTGCACCTGCAACCCGGTTTCATCCTGCACACTCTCCAACTGCCCTGCCTCCCCTGCAGTTCGACCAGCGGCAGAAGGCGCTGGGGCTGCCCACCTCCGACGAGATGCAGAAGCAGGAGATGCTCAAGAAGTTCATGGCGGCGCACCCAGAGATGGACTTCAGCAACGCAAAGATCATGTGAGCTGGACGTGGAGGCGGCGGCCAACAGCGGCAGTAACAGCAGAGGCGGCGGTGGACGTGCATGGATTTGCGGTGCTGTAGGCGCGCAGCTCCCATGGTATGCCTGTGCAAACTCGGTTACGGGATTCAACTCAGTATTGTGAGGCGGATGTCAGTGGACGTGCATGGATTTGGGCTGGTGATTGGTCAACTGGGCGTGCAACCTGGCACCGTGGGAAGCTCCCCTGCGTGCGACGACGGGTACAACGTAAGAGGCGGCTTCGCTGGCTGTCCTTTAAGCTTACGTACGTGTAGACGATCCTCCTTTGGCCTTGCTGCGGTTTAAGAAGCATGTGACGTGCAACGGCTGACGGGTGGCGCGAAACTGTTGTTCCCTTAGGACCTCTGCCCATGGCGGGGCAGCAGTCAACAAGCCCGCTGCGAATGGTCCGTAGCTGCTGGCTGTCATAACAAGGCCACTACCTGTTCCCCTGTCACTCAAGGAATGATTGCTGCTAGGATGTGGCACACGTCAAGGTGCGCAAGCAACAAGCAACCCTTACAACATCGAAATCCGACCCAGCGTCACCTCGTGACATGCCCAGCACCCCAATGCGCACCAGCCAGCACATGCATGGTACGCAAGCCACTGAACGCAGATCTACACTGCATGCCAGCACTTGCGTTCACAGCATGAGCTGAACGCTGTCTGCCAGCTCCAACAGCAGCACTACGCCAGAGCGCTTCACCAGGACACGACAGTGCAGGCAGTTGCGCGTGACCATCATGCCCATGCCACCGCCTACTGCGACTTGATAACAACGACCATCTTCCAGGACCCACGGGCTTTTCTTGGTACCCGCACACAGGACTGCAGTCGTGCGGTGCCATGCGATGCACCGTTTAGGGAGCACGACCTGTAACTGATTGAGCAAGTTCCGGCAGCCCAAGTACCATGCTACCTCAACACACCCATGACCCCAAAACGCCCGCTATGCCTTGCGCCCATGTTTGCCGCGTCCTGTCCATGAGCGGCCTACGCCGCATTTGACCAGCATGCGTGCATGCTGCACCCAATGATGCATGACCTGAACTACTAGTGCGTACCGGTCTGCGTCTATCTCAACCATAAGCCTCCTCCCCACACGAAACGTACCAGCTAAGGGTTGCACGCAGGCGCATGCCACGTGCCATCCTGCTTGGTCTCAGCTCAACCCCTGATCGCAGGTGCCACTGCCAGGACCGGCAATGCGCCGCCCTGGCAGCGGCCCACCACGCCCGCCGCCGCCTTCCTGCCTCCCCAACGCGCACGCATTTTGAAGGCCACGCGCTGCTGCTGCTGCTGGTCCTCGATCCACCCCTCGCCGCCCAGGGGCGCCCCGAACGCCACCGGCTCCAGCGCTGCAGCGGCCGCAGCCCTGCTGCCATTCCCTGGCGCCGCGCCCAGGCCCCTGCTGCTGCTGCTGTTCACCGGTGCCCCAGTCCCCACGTCCAGCCGCTGCGCCGTCAGCAGCATGGAGGCCACAGGCAGCGCCACGGCCGTCTGGCGGGAGGCGCTGCCAGTGGAAGCTGCCGGCAGCCGCGGTGCGGGGGCGGCCGCCACCGCCACGGCCGGCCTCGCTGCCGCCAGGCCCCCCAGCTCCTGCCGCGCCTGCTGGTGCACGCGCTTGCGCTCCATCCGCGCGCCCAGCGCCTGGCCCGCAATGGCGGAGCAGATGGTGAACAGGATCGCGTACTTGGGCATGATCACGGCCTTGCGCAGCATGGCTATGAATGGTATGGTCGCGTGCACGGCGATGAACCACTGCGTCGAGAACTTCTCCGTGTGCTCACGCCACATGCCGCACGGCACGTTTAGGGTGGCCGTGGTGAGCGCAACGGCTAGCAGCTTGACGGGAAGTGCCTGTGGGCGCAGCTCCCGGACGGGCTTTGTGGCTGCGAGCGCTGCGCGCATCTTGACGATGGGCTCCGGGCATGACAGGTTGCCGCGCTTGTCGAACACCAGGCCTGCCAGGGGCCCCAGCGCCTTTCGCAACGGACACTTTCCGCCAGTCGCGCCGGGCGATGCGCCCGGCGCAACACCACCATGTGCAAATGGTCCGCCCGGGCTGGCCCCTCCCAGCCCGGGCCCCGTCACCCCTCCGCCTGGCGTGCTGCGACTGCCGTGCTGCGGCTGAGATTGCTGCGGAGGCTGCGGTTTGCGGGGCTGATGCGCGCGGTGCTGCTGCATGTGCTGCTTGAACAGGTGGTGGATGTTAAACTGCGGGGTGTATATGATGTGTTTAGAACAAGTACGTCACTCTGATTATTTTGCGGGAGTTTCCGTAGTACTGAGCATTGCGTGACCAACGAGCGACTCACCCAGTTGCTGCCCCATGACATCGACATAGAGGCCAACGGAGCGGCAGCCAGAGCTGCAGCCATAGGAACGGCTGGCCGCTCCGCTGCCGAGCGCGCGCATGACGCAGGCCGGTCGTGGAATGGGCACTTTGCCTTCGCCTCAGGCTGCTGGTCAGCCGGTGCAGGAGCAGGGTAGAGGACCTTTGGCGCACTGCTGAGGTGGGGCAGGGGCAGGACGCCGCCCGGCCCATGGAACAGTTTCAGAGTTGCGCTGAAGTCCTCGGCCTCATCAGCCAGCAGGGGGGCCCTGGCGTGCGGGCAAGCAGGCTTAACAGCGAGACTGGCTGCGTACTCCTCGCCGTGCTTTTGCGCTACATTGTGCAGGAAGGGGCATTTTCGTAGGCCGGTCGTGATGAGCTCTGAGGCCTGGGGGCAGCTACTTTCAAAGGTAAACATTCTGTATCAGTTGGGGTTTGTGTCACTAACGACACATGTCTGGGCAGGGCCGCTTGGTATGGATACTCGGAAAAGAGTCCTTGTCGTATGTTTATTGGCATCGGCCCTGCGTCATCGGGGCGCTGCAGAGACGGCCAGCTTCAGTAGCACATGGTAGAATTTCTTAAATTGTATACTGCATTGTTGGCTGGGTTGCCAGTACCCCATTGACAGGTACTTACGTGGCTCTTGGGTAAGCTCTTCCCCCAAGCTCTTGCCCTGTGACACCAGGCCGGCCAGCACCCTGTAACCGTGTAAGGCGCAACTCAACCCTAACTGCTGTCTACTTCGCACAGGCACACCTGGGCACACTGATACCGGTAATGTGTGCTGACTGACTGACTTCAGTTGTACACGAGTGTGGCAGTGTGGTGACGCCTGGAGTAGTGCGCAGGTGCCACCTGTACTTGGGCCGCAGTCTATGCTTCAATGCCCTTGGTGGTGCCTGCTGCTACGTACCTGAGTGCCATTCCTGTCCTGCCCTGCCGTGCTAGCTGACTGCCTGTGCATAGGGCTTCATGGTGTGCCGCCCTAGCCGACATTACTACTAGTGCAGGTGACTGCCTATTTACTAGGCCTGGGCAGTAGCGGGCTTTTGTGCTTTGGGAGGGCTGTCTCGTTGCCCTTTCGGGGTGGTGGGTGTGGTACGACACCCCGACCGAAGGGGTCCCCTGTAACTACCTAAACCTAAACGTAATGGCTAGTGGGTGCCCTGTGTTGACGCTCTCAGTGTCACCAAGCCTCTTGATCAGCTGCGTGCCAGGCCAGGAAACATCACGCACAATACACCTCAAACGCTGGTACCCGTTGCAATGTGCACCGGTACGCCTGTACCGGCTGGTACCAAATGATACCGGTACCCCGTACGGTATACCAGGGTGTACGGCGCGCCAAGGCCCCAACACCTTCTCACTTGTGCCCCAACACCACCTCACGTGTCCAGGTCGCGCTCCCAGCTTGCAGCACAATGTGCCCTGCTTTCCTAAGAACAATTGTGTATAGGGAACGGGAAGAACGCAAAGTAAACCTTGATGCATGGTACAATGCAAAGGGTGCGCGGTTCAGCAACGACACGCATGCTGAAGGCATTGATGATCGGCCGCCATCGCCAATGCTGCGATGGCTGAGGTGTCTTACCGATACCAAACTTCAGCGCTCGTTCTGGTCCGTCTACACCACGCTCTACACTATGTTCTCGGCATTGCACAACCAAATGCACCACAGCGACGCATGACGCCGCACCCAGTACCGATATGCACTCAGGCATGCCTGGTCTCTAGACACGACATCAGGCACACTATCTGCTCCCGCACGCTTGCCGCAAGGCACCACGACGGCGGGGGGAGCACCACCACCACCACCACCACCACCACCACCACCACCACCACCACCACAGCCACCGCTTATACAACTTGCCCGCAATCCTTGCAGCCACCAGCCGCAGCCACACGACCACCCTCGCCCACCCCAGGGATCCGAAGCCACGTCCAGATGCTGCACATCGTGGCGCCACGACCACTAATGCATGCCTTACAAAGGCAATTTGGAAGTAGGTAGGTAGGCGGACCCACAGCAGTTCAGTGCCCCACTGCGTCCATGAGCCGCGCGCCCCCGTGGGCCTCGGGTCCAGGTTTAGTGGGGCCAGTTTGGCGCCCCTGTCCATTGGCCACCGGCCCACGCTGGGACCAGCGGCCCCAAGCTGCGGGCCCATCTGATGAGCTGCACCTGCACACAGGTCACAGGCCTCCGAACACGCACATAGCCAGCAGGCACCAGCTGACATGGCACTAACGGAGGGCGTCGCTTCGTCAAGGTTGTGACACTGTGTGTGGTGCTGCATATGGAGGACGCGAACAAGCAGCGGTCCATGCACGCTTTGTCCCTGCTGCGCCCGTGTGCCTTAAAGTGTCTCCAGGTCCACCGGGGGTAGGGCAGCGCCCATCTCCCCGGGCCGCCGCCCCCGGTTGGCACCATACGCCCCCAGCTGCCCGTCAGTGTTACACCTGCGTGGACAGCAGGGTCAATTCAGGGGCTTGCCCACAAGCAAGTTGTCGCTCTTTGAGGCAGGGTGGGCTTTCGCAGGCTTGGCTTTCCGTACGATGTGACGTGAAGGCCGTGGTTCCTGGACCAGGTCACCTGGCACACAGGGCACGTACTGGGGCGCCCACTCACCCCCAGCACTTGATGACGTCTCCTGGCTGTAGCACGGCGCACACGTGGCACCGCCCCGCCGCCACTGCCACCGCCCGCAGCCCTGGCCCCAGGTCCACAGCAGTTAGGTTTGCGCCCATCTGCCCTGGCCCATCGCCGCGGTTGGTCGTATCTCCCTGGCCCAGCTGGCCGTAACTGTTGTCCCTGCAAGCGGCATGACGAGTAGTGTACTGCTGCCGTCAGCCCACTGTCCTACATGAGTGTATCCAATAAAGGGAGGACTTGTCTCTTGACGTTGTCTTTCCATCACACATTCACATGTGAACAGTCTCTTGAACACCCAGCCGCACACAGCACCCTTTAAGGGGCCAGCCTCACCCCCAGCACTTGACTTGGCCACCTTGGCGGAGCAGCGCGCAGCGGAAGAAGTGGCCAACCGCCAAGGCCGCTGCCTCGGCGCCCGGGCCCAGATCAACTGCAGTGATGTTGCTGTCACTGGTGCCATACATGCCACGGCGCTGCGTGTCCCCTGCTCCAAGCTGCCCGTTTCTGTTTGACCTGCGCAGCATATAGGGTACCGGTAGTGAGGCACGGCCAAGCGTCTAGTTACATGACGCGCAGGCCGGTCTTGTAAGGGGCGTTTCAGGGTGGACACAGATGGCACTTCCCTTAACGCATTGCGGACCCTGGCGGCGACAGGAGCAACGGGGTTCCACGCAGCCCGACAGCATGGCCCTACCCTGCCCGAACCCCCCATGCTCGACATTATGCCAGTAGTATGCCTTTTGTTTCCAGGTTTCCAAAGTGTTTTCTACATGCATTCCATTTCCAAGCCACCTTGCAGCTCTGGAAACCTTAAGGTACCCCGCCCCGCCCCCCATTCCAGCGTTTCCAGCGATTCCAGCATTTCCATGATTCCAAGCTACCCCCAGCTTTGGAAACGCCAAGGTACCCCGCCCCACCCCCCATTCCAGCGTTTCCAGCGATTCCAGCGTTCCCATGATTCCAAGCTACCCCCAGCTTTGGAAACGCCAAGGTACCCCACCCCATCCCCCATTCCAGCGTTTCCAGCGATTCCAGCGTTTCCATGATTCCAAGCTACCCCCAGCTTTGGAAACGCCAACGTACCCCGCCCCGCCCCCCATTCCAGCGTTTCCAGTGATTCCAGCGTTTCCATGATTCCAAGCTACCCCCAGCTTTGGAAACGCCAATGTACCCCACCCCACCCCCCATTCCAGCGTTTCCAGCAATCCAGCGTTTCCAAAGTGTTTTCTACATGCATTCCATTTCCAAGCCACCTTGCAGCTCTGGAAACCTTAAGGTACCCCGCCCCACCCCCCATTCCAGCGTTTCCAGCGATTCCAGCATTTCCACGATTCCAAGCTACCCCCAGCTTTGGAAACGCCAAGGTACCCCGCCCCACCCCCATTCCAGCGTTTCCAGCGATTCCAGCGTTTCCATGATTCCAAGCTACCCCCAGCTTTGGAAACGCCAATGTACCCCACCCCACCCCCATTCCAGCGTTTCCAGCGATTCCAGCGTTTCCATGATTCCAAGCTACCCCCAGCTTTGGAAACGCCAATGTACCCCGCCCCACCCCCCATTCCAGCGTTTCCAGCGATTCCAGCGTTTCCATGATTCCAAGCTACCCCCAGCTTTGGAAACGCCAAGGTACCCCGCCCCACCCCCCATTCCAGCGTTTCCAGCGATTCCAGCGTTTCCATGATTCCAAGCTACCCCAGCTTTGGAAACGCCAATGTACCCCACCCCACCCCCCATTCCAGCGTTTCCAGCGATTCCAGCGTTTCCATGATTCCAAGCTACCCCCAGCTTTGGAAACGCCAATGTACCCCGCCCCACCCCCCATTCCAGCGTTTCCAGCGATTCCAGTGTTTCCACGATTCCAAGCTACCCCCAGCTTTGGAAACGCCAAGGTACCCCACCCCACCCCCATTCCAGCGTTTCCAGCGATTCCAGTGTTTCCACGATTCCAAGCTACCCCAGCTTTGGAAACGCCAAGGTACCCCACCCCACCCCCATTCCAGCGTTTCCAGCGATTCCAGCGTTTCCATGATTCCAAGCTTACCCCAGCTTTGGAAACGCCAAGGTACCCCGCCCCACCCCCCATTCCAGCGTTTCCAGCGATTCCAGTGTTTCCACGATTCCAAGCTACCCCCAGCTTTGAAAACGCCAATGTACCCCGCCCCACCCCCATTCCAGCGTTTCCAGCGATTCCAGCGTTTCCATGATTCCAAGCTACCCCCAGCTTTGGAAACGCCAAGGTAACCCCCATTCCAGCGTTTCCAGCGATTCCAGCGTTCCCATGATTCCAAGCTACCCCCAGCCGGCCCCCCCTCCCCCAATCCTCACCCCCCTCCCATAATATATTTGGTTGAGCTTGCCTGGGGTCTGAGGAATGATTGGGGGTGTGGGGAGGACTGTGTGTGCCGGTCCCCCCTCCCCCAATCCTCACCCCCCTCCCCTAATAAATTTGGTTCAGCTTGCCTGGGGTCTGAGGAATGTTTGGGGGTGTGGGGAGGACTGTGTGTGCCGGTCCCCCCTCCCCCAATCCTCACCCCCCTCCCCTAATAAATTTGGTTCAGCTTGCCTGGGGTCTGAGGAATGTTTGGGGTGTGGGGAGGACTGTGTGTGCCGGTCCCTCCCCAATCCTCACCCCCCTCCCCTAATAAATTTGGTTCAGCTTGCCTGGGGTCTGAGGAATGTTTGGGGGTGTGGGGAGGACTGTGTGTGCCGGTCCCCCCTCCCCCAATCCTCACCCCCCTCCCCTAATAAATTTGGTTCAGCTTGCCTGGGGTCTGAGGAAGAGTTAAGGGTGTGGGGAGGACTGTGTGTGCAGGCCCCCCCTCCCCCAATCCTCACCCCCCTCCCCTAATATGTTTGATTCAGCTTGCCTGGGGTCTGAGGAAGAGTTAAGGGTGTGGGGAGGACTGTGTGTGCAGGCCCCCCCTCCCCCAATCCTCACCCCCCTCCCATAATATATGTGGCTTAGCTTGCCTGGGGTCTGAGGAAGAGTTCGTTAAGGGTGTGGGGAGGACTGTGTGTGCAGGCCCCCCCTCCCCCAATCCTCACCCCCCTCCCATAATATATTTGGTTGAGCTTGCCTGGGGTCTGAGGAATGATTGGGGGTATGGGGAGGACTGTGTGTGCCGGCCCCCCCTCCCCCATGTCACGACCGGCACTGCACCTGGTCATTTCACTGTCACTGGGCGCAGTAGGGCGCAGGTTGATGCCCTGTGCGTGCCGTGTGTCGGTCCCGGGTACCGCGGTCTCGTGGCAAGAGTGCCGGCAGGTGCAAGGGAGGTTCCCACGGTGGCATGTGTGGCAAGGGAGTGACCGCACTGTTAGCGGTTAGGTTTGGCTTTGTGCCTTTTGTGGTCGGCACTTGACTTGTAGAGGTCCATTGTGTTTGTTGCGTCAGTAATCGGGCCGTGCTGGTGCGAAGCCGTGCAAGCGTGCGATAGTACCTGCTTCGCCTGGAGCTCGGGGTGTGTGAGCCGTTGCCTGTTTACGTGAGGTGCTTGGCCTGCCTTGTGGCGTTGCGAGTGACCTAGCTCGACAGTGCGGGTCGGTGGGTCAGTATCGGACGGTGCAGATCGCATCTCTCTAAGCCGTACAGGGGACGCTTACGTTTGGTCCCGAGCAACGCTGGTTGCGTTGCTCGGTTTACTGTGGTCTGTGCCAAAACTCCGGAGCTTTACTGTAAGCAACAAGGATAGTGCCCGACTTACAGCGCGAGTCCGCAGCCCGCCCCATTTGCGTTAGGGGAACAACTCTCTATTTCCACTCTGTAGTGTAGCCTAGCATGGGATAGCCGACGTCTTCCAAGTAGATAGCAAGGTGAACCGTCGACCCTATGGCAGCCGAAACGGCCTTAACCCCCAAAAAGGTACCTTACGGCGCCGTAACACCTTAAGGGTTACGGCGCCCGTAATGTTTACGGCATTTTCCCTTAATGTTTACGGGCCCTTAAGCTTACCTTAAGGTGCTTTTTCCCGGGGACTGCGAAAACATGGATACCGCACAGGCAGCAGGATGTGGGCACGCTCGAGTCCGTCATTTTGCCTCTCTGATCCTTACATTCAGCGTAACTCAGGAGTTACGCTCCGCAGTGTACATGTGCCCGTCGTCCGTTTCGAACGCCCGTGCACTCGTGTTCAGCGATAGGACTGTGTAGTCCCTGGGTTGCGGGCAAGTGCAACCCAGCTCCGCCTCGCAACGCACACATTCCAACCATTGCCCGATCACTACGTTACCCACAGGCCATGCAACCTTCAGCCATGCAACCTTCAGCGCTTGGCTCATTACTTTTTCCGACGCCCCGACCTCAACAACTTCAATAAATCAATCCTGCCATGTTGAGCGCACACACTGCATTGCCCGTACATGCCCATTGGCCTTCCCTCTCGCCGATGGCCTCCAAAACACCTCTGAAACATGCACCTACAGTACTTGGGCAGCATAATGTGCAAAATACACCTGAGCCTGCAGGTGCCGTACTTTGCGCCCATAGCAGTCGCCGTACACAAGTCAATCAACGTATCAACACACAGTCAACGAAATCACTGCTCCCCCTGCATATCAGGTCTCCGCCAGCTTTCAGGTTCGCGACGTCATGGTGAACGGTATCAGCTTCTGTGCAACAGAGACATGCTAACAAAACCCCTGTCATGTAGCTCCTCTTGGCAGGAGGGGCAACTCGCAGGTAGATTTGTTGGCCTTGTGCTTGCACCTCCAGTGGCATTGCAGTCCCTGCAACAAGTGAAAAGCAGCCGTGGACAGTAGGTTAGTCCAGCAGGAGATAAAGACCAGAGTTGCACCGTTGTACAATATTCCTCCGAACCCATCCAACGCTTACCGTCTCGGGACAGGTCGGGACAGGCGCAGGCGGGTATGATGGATGGGCAGGGAGTGGAAGGATGAACGGGGGCGGAAAAGGCACCTTTTGGAGGGGGAGCATGGGAGTGAAGGGGTTCCTTGGGAGTGCTGGAGGAGTGGATGCGGTCGAAGATGGAGGTGGCTGGAGCGGTCCAAGTGGGATTACGACGTCGGCTTGCGGGCTGGGGCTTGCATGCTGGTGGCACACAAGGACTGGAATGAGGAGAGGAAGGTGAAGGGGAGGGCAAGGGCTGTGCTGTAGGTGTTGCTTTGAAGGTGTATGCGAGCCAGATGAAGGGACCCGAGCAGAAAATTAGGTGAGCCTGCACGGCAAGCGAGGTAATGGCAGTGAACAGAGGTAAGTCGTGGCGATAGGGCTCCTCAGTGAGTGCACAAGGATGGGCTCAGGGGAAGAGAGGAAAGCCACTTCACCAGGGTGCTTCTCCACAGCAAAACAACATCTCATAAGAAAGGATAAGTAAGTAAATTGGGCATTAGTGTCGCATGAAGCAAGGGCAACGCGGTACACCGGTGCACTGCGGCCCCACCCCGGGCAGGGACCTGGGCAGGGACCGTAACCCGCGGGTTACGCTCTGCATTTCAAATTCCCGAAGACAGCTCAAGTTCAGCTCTCACAGTCATCACCTCGGCTTACCTCAAGAAGTAGGTTTGTGAGTCATTATTGTATCCAATTTTATTGTTGCGGTGCAGTCGCCGGTAGCCAGTTCAAATGGTATGCAGCTTGAAGGATCGCAAGGCTCTCCAAGCCCGCCAGCAATCTGCGGAAAATAAGAGCAGAGGAAATGTAAACAGTGCATGGGACTTTGTTCGTGCAGCCGCTTATGCCTTATCACGGCGAAGCTCCGGTAATCTGAGCGAGTGACGCACCACCGCCGGGAGCATCGCGTCCGGTCGCCCAGACAATATAACGACCTTCTGTAGGAGTTGCAAATGATGCTGGGAATGGGTTTTGTGGTTCTGTCGAGCGGCTTGTTTGTTCGCGACGCAACCTAGAGCGCGCAGGAGAGCGAGCGCAAAGCAACAAGCTAAGCGATAATAGGACAAGGTGATATATAACGAGTGTATGTATGGAATTTTAGCCTGGTGTCAAAGTTGAAGGCAGTGGCATTCAAACCGCGCCTGCCGTACTGAAGATGCACTGGAGCACCGCCACCTCCACGTCGCCCACGGAAAGCCCACGCCCTGTAAGGTTTCCATGCCTCCTTCACACCAGCGAAGCAGCAACAGTTGCCTCACCGGTAAGGGACGGAGGTAGTGGATGGCAAGCAGCCGCAAGATGTCAAGGAGGGCTAAAGCACGCCCGCCCTGGTGCAGCCTAAGCTTTGGCATCACGCACTTCCATGGCTGCATGGCCAGACCAGGCAGCGCAAACTGTGGCATGATGTCAGCTTACGTACTGGCCTGGGGATGGCGCCGCCCTACTGAGCAGGGCGAGCAGGGCGACTGTGTGTGACGTACCATAAGATGCCAGCCAAGTGCCCAGGTGTGCCCCCATCCTGATCGTGGCTGTACCGGTACCTCAGCGGTTGAGTGGCCGTGTTGCACGATCACTGTACGAGTAAGTGGATTGTTTCAAGGTTGTTGTGTTGCATGGGTGCTCCTTGCCTGCTGTGCCGCATGCTCTGGCGTGCCTGGCTGTACAGGGCAAGCAACACACATGTTGCAGAACCAAGCAATGCCAGTACAATTTCAGGGAGCATGGCGCAGCGAAGCGCGCTTTTGGGGTGTTCCGCGTCCTGGAGCGGGTAACTCTAAGCTTTGATGGTAATGAAGGCGTGGGGCAGGTGGGGCCAGGGGTGGGGCGGGTTGGCCCTGGGTGGGGCCTGTCAGCTGGGTGGAGAGGAGACGAGGTGGTGGAGGGGGGACAGGTTTGGGGCACTCCAGGTGGCGTACACCGTACGGTACCATAATTCATATGCATGTACCTGCCACAGTGCGTCTGGGCGACTCGAAGAAGGTACTGGTGGTGCCTGTGGCTGCACTATTGCACACTGGTACTTGCCAGGAGACCATGGCCTGCTGATCACACGGCAACGGATTACTTTGCGTTATGCACTGAGAGCTTGCCGCATACAGTTGCAAGGACGTGACGTGCCCGATGTGGCGTTGTGGCGTGCGTCTCACCTGGGTACGGTGATGGCGGCAGCGCCCAGAGAGCGCCCCTTGGCAGCGCCATGCTGTGCAAGAAGGGTTGCCAAGGAGCAGTGTGCCAAAGCGTGCCTGCCTGAGCGTGGCTACGAGGTTGCACGTTAGTGGTTTGCTAGGCATGCGCCGCTAGCACCTTTGCTGTCGGGGAGAACAGTTTGTGCGAGTGCGTACATGTGGGGCTCCCTGCTGCTTGTGACCGCCGGCCTCTCTTGCAGTACAGCATCAACGCGCTGTGGCACCGCGCGCACTGTGTCACATTCAGAGAGGCAGCAAGATTACTCTGTTGCGCCTTGTTTAACTTGACTCTGCCGCAGCAGTTTGGCGGTCTGGAGCTCAGCAGCGCAGGACATCGGCAGTCCATACATGTTACGACGGCAGCGCCTGAGCATGCAGTCCTCGCGACAATCGCATGTTTACGACAAAACACATCTGCTCCCCAAAGGGAACCGGTCACAGTTGCGGAAAACGGGGGACTTGCGTTCGCCACTTGCCGAAGGTCACAGGGCGCACTGTTGCGACCGGCCAGAGCACGTCATTTTAACTATATTGCATCCAGCTAGAGGCCCAGGAGTTAGACATTGTCTCACTCCACAACAATCGACTTTACGGGCCCATGTACAGGGCGAGGGGCTTTGCGAGGGCACAGAGACAGAAGAGCCTTCCTGCCAAGTGCAATACCGCTTATGGTCACCAATTAGGCAGTGCATCTGTCAAAACATGGATGGGAACGTGGCTGCGTTGACTTGTGCCCTCGCGGATGGTGCAAGTTATCTCACGGTGGTCAGGTCGACCGCGGGGCCCTGCAAGAAGCAAGCATTGTGCATGTACATGTCAGAGAATAGGGGCATGAGGCCAGGCAGAGCGCTTTGGGGTGCTCCTGGCCCCTCGGCGGGTACCTTACGGGGCACCTTAAAGTGCACCGTTAGGGGTTAAAGCCGTTTTGGCTGCCATAGGGCGAGTGCCGAGCCTGACAAGGGGCAAGGGCTCTTACGGCCAGTTCTCTGCTGTCTGGGGTTGACGTGCGCCTTGCTGCCGAGCGTAGCTGCCTTTGAGCGCTGGCTTGAGCGCATCCTGGTGTTTGCGCACCACCAGGACGCTAGGGGATAGGAGGTTACAGCTTGGGAGGTTCGGACCACTGTCATCATCGATCAGCTCTCGGCATCGGCATCCTACTGCTCCGTCCAACGTGCAACCGCACGACGGCAGGCGGGACTTAGCCCGTGCCATTTCGCCCTTCTCACCACAGTAAACCGAGCATCCCAGCCCCTGGGACCAAGTTGAGGCTGCCGGCGCTCGGGGACGCCTGGGCGCCTCGCTGAGGCCTTCGACCGCGGACCGCCTCCGGAGCTCCAGCTCATCATCGTCTAGTAGCTATACACAAGTGAGACTTTTCGTCCATGGCCGGCATGGCCTGGATTATGGGGTAGTCGGCTGCATGGGCGCGCGGGGCTTGGGCCTCGCGCTGCTGTAGCGCCAAATGGCGTCATCGTAGGAGCAACTCCCCTGCTGCTGGTCTTCTAGTTCAACGTATGGAGTTCTTGAGCATCGGGGCTCGCATGCCCATCATCGCATGAGTCCTGTGGCGTCTTCTTCGCCCGCCGCGGTATCGCGCGCACTTGTACAGCCTTTTGCAGCGCACATGTCTTCTTTGCTCGCGTTGAGCTACCGCGGCTTCGGCCAGCGTTGAGCTCGCCATGCTTGGGACCTCTGTCGCGCGCACTCACCGGCCCTGCCCCCCCCCTCCGCCTCCCTCTCCCTCCCTTCACGTGGCGCAGCACCTCTGCTCCCTCCCGCTGTCCTGGGCACCATGGACAGCGTGCATGCTGTCTTCCGCGGCCAGTACGAGGCCGCGATCAGGTTGACGCAATGGACAGGGCCCGACGACTACCGCCTGAAGATCCACGTGGTGTATCGGGAGCTCGTGGGCCGCGCCATCACCTGCCTCCTTCCCCAATCGGATCCCCGGAGGGAGCTGGTGTCGAGCCATCCTCCTGACCCAAGCGACCTTGCTTGCCGCACGGCGCGGCTGAGCGGGCTGCACACGTACTCGCAGCCCCCTCCCGTCGGCGACGCGGTGTGCAGCGTCTGGTGCTGGCCATCGGACAGGGTGCTGCTCGACATGGCCCGTGAGGTCTTCTCCGGCGAGCAGTCGCACCACGGGCCCTCTGATCGTGGCAACCCCTATGCCGCGTACGTCCTGCGCCCGAACGGTTACTACGTGTGGAGCCCACGCCTTAGCAACCAGCAGAGGCAGGAGATCATCCTGCAGCTCGACGACGCCGCCCTCATCGGGCGTGAGCTGCCGCCTTTCCCTGAGACGGCACCCCGCCGGTTGGGCGACCCCCTCACGGGAGTCCCGCCCCCGCAGGACCTGCCTCCGCCCCAGCCGTGGGAGCTGGCGCCGGCGGGTGGGATTCCCGCCATGCTCAGGGAGCGCCTGGAGCGGGTGGAGACGGCCGGCCGGGCGAACCCGCCCCCTTTCGCCCCCGCGGCCTGCATCAGCCTGGGCCTTGCGCAGAGGCTCTCGTGGCCTAAGCGTCAGGCGGCGGGTGGAGCGGGCCCGGGCAGCACTGACGCGGGCGGCAACCCCGCGCCGCAGGCGGCGGCTCTTGCCCTCCCACCACCACCTCCCCAGCCCAATTCGCTGTCCGGCCGCGCACAGGAGCAGCCTGATCGTGGTGCGCGCAAGCGCAACCACAGTCCTGAGGCCTCCGAGGACGACCAAAGCAGGCACCTTCGCAGCCCCAGGCGCAACGAGGCTGGCCCGCGCGAGGAGCAGCTGGCCGGCACAGGCGGAGCAGGACAAGGAGGAGCAGCGGGCGCTGGAGGAGCAGCCGGAGGCGCAGCTGGACGTCGTGGAGCTGGCCGATACATATTACGACAGCATTTACGAGGGGCATCGCTGGCAGGACGGTGCAGAGCCGGCGGAGGCGCCAGCGGCCCAGGAGGACGCCACGGGGGAGCAGGAGGCGCCAGCAGGTGCGCCGGTGGGCCGTAAGACCCGGCGGGGATGCCGGGCCGGCCGAAACAAGCGCAGGCGCAACCAGGCGGGTCCGGGCCAGCAGCATCCGGGGCGTGGCCAACCCCAGAGGTACGGCGGTGATGGGGGAGCGCAGCATGGCAGCGCGGCCTACAAGCAGCTGGCGGAGCTAATGGAGATGCTGCCCACGCTCAACGAGCACGCGGTGATGGAGATCATCCTGAGCCGCATCGCCCCCTCATTGCTGCTCAGCCTGCACGCCGGCCCGCTTGCGGGCAAGGCAGCCAGGGACTACGCGGGGCTGAAGGACCAGGTGCTCGACCACGCGGACACGGTGTGGGAGCTGGACACCGGCTCCTCAGCCACTGCCAGGCTGCGCGCCAAGGAGCTGAAGAAGCTGGCCCGCAAGTACGACAAGGGGGTCATGGAGTCGGAGTCCAGCTCGGGCTCCGAGGCCAAGAGCTCCCCCAGTTCCAGCGAGGAAAGCGACGACAGCCGCTCCAGGCGGCACCGGCGGCACTCCAAGCCAGCCAGGCGCCCCAGCGACCGGGGGCGCGGCAGGTCACGCGGGCGCAGCCGGGGAGCCCACGCCTCGTCGCGTGCGCTCCAAGAGCCCGGCCGTGCCCCGGGTAGCGGCCGCGACCGTGCTGGAGGTGCCCAGGTGCCAGCTGTGCTCTCAGCCAGGCCACGCTGCAGGCACGTGCCCGCAGTACATCGCCCTAACCACGGCTAGCCAGGCGTCGTCCAAAGTGGGCACGTCCGGTGGCAGCAGACCGCCGGCCAGGGGCGGTGGTGGGCGCGGGGGCGGAGGCTACGGCGGCGGTTCGGCAGGCAGAGGAGGTGGAGGCAGCGGCGGTGGTCGTGGCGGGGGCTATGGAGGTGGAGGTGGCGGCAGCAGCGGAGGCGGTGGCCGCGGCTATGGGCAGCGCTACTCCGGACCTCCAGCAGGAGGTGCGCGCTGCACCGTCTGCGATGACGCCAGCCACACGGCCGACACCTGCTACTTCCGCAACCAGGAGACGGCCCCTGACTACTGGAAGCGCATGGCATCCCGCTTCGTTGCGGCCTACCGCAGCGGGGCGCTGTCCAACCTGCTGGCGGTGCCCAATGGCGACAGGTTCATGAAGGCAGCCTACCAGGTGCTGCCCGCAGCCCAGGTCACCGCCATGCTGACGCATTACGGCGAGCTGCCACGGGCCGACGCGCCAGCGCCCGCTCCCTCACCTCCGCACAGGGCGCCCATGCCCGCCGCGCCGCAGCTGCCGGCGCCGCACCACACGGAGCGGCACCCAGCCCGCATCGCTGCCAGCACACAGGCGCGCCCGCAGGCACGCCGCTACGAGTACCAGGACGAGTTCTCTGGCGCGGAAACGGAGGGTGCTTATCATGCTGCACCTGCCTCCGGAGGAGGCCATGCACGGGCGGTACCCCAGGTGCAGCAGCTCTCACGACCTGTGGGTGCTGCTCACCATGCGCTGGAGGGAGCAGGAGGAGGCGGACGAGCAGGGCTACCGCGCCAGGTTGCGCTGCGAGGCCCTGGAGCCGCGGGCCATAGTGCGGCACACGGTCCACGCGGCCTGGTGCTACGTGCAGCAGGGGCGCTACACAAGGTCGGAGGTGCAGCCGCGGCTGTGGAGCGTGGCCAACGCCCTGGGTTTCCACTCCCACCAGGAGTGGTGGGTACAGCGACCCGGAGCTCTTCTCGAGCCCCGTGCTGGCGCCCGCCCGGGTGGTGCTGCTCACGCTCACGAAAAGCCTGGCAACCATCATGCACCAGCACTGCCCCTATGCAAAGCCGCGCCCGGGCACGTCCGCGCAGGTCCTGGACACCCCATTCACGGTGCTCGTGCAGCCCAGGCAGGCGCAGCGCGCCCTCAGGCGGCACGCGGTGCTCCCGGAGTGGCCAGAGGAGCCCCAGGCGGGGGCCTGGCTGCGCTCAAGCTGGGACCAGCCCCTGCAGCGCGGCGCGCCCAACCGGCCTCCCGATCCACCATCCCCGCCATCACCTCAACCTCGGCAGCCCACACCCCCACCACCACCACCTCCACCACCGCCACCCATGCCACCATCTCCCCCACAACGGCAGTCGCCACCGCCACCACCACCGCCACCGCCACCGCCGCCACCGCCACCGCCACCGCCCAAATAATAATAATAATAATGTTACGCGGGCATGACCCTGCGTGATGTTAAGGGGGTAGGGCGTTTAGACGCGTCTACCACGCGTGAGTGGTAAGGGGGTTGGTTGAGGGGTTACGGGGATGGGGGTTGGTTACGGGGCCACCAGCCTCATGATGCCGGGCGATCTTGACTATGCGGTGCAGCCAGGAGACGGCATGGTGGTGGAGGTTGTCGCAGCATGCATTGGCGCGTCTGGCTGGGACACTGAGCTCACGGAGGAGGGAGGCAAGGTCGTTGCAAATGGTGCCCCCACCCCAAGGGTGATGGCTTCCCCGCGGGTGTATTGCACTTCCCATCCCGCCGCCAGCAGGGTGGCGAGCTCTGCGTGCTGTGCTAGTTTTTCCGCAATTTTCTCCTTGTGGCGCAGGTCGCCTGTACAGCCGATCTCAAGGATGTAGACTTTGTGGCCTGGGGTTCGCCGCCAAGCTGCCACAACCGGGGCACTTGGCTTGGGTAGGTGTGAGGGTGGGAATCCAAAGGATGTCGGGCGGAATTTTTCCAGCTTGGCTGGCGCCACGGAGGGTAGCAGCCATTGTGGGAGGCGGGTGCCTGTCACGTAGCCTGGGATGTCGGCGCTGAGGTCGCGCCCATCAGCATAAAGCCATGTCCGTTGCGTCCGTGCTGGATGGTCTCGCCAATCAATTGCACAGCCTCGTTGTGTCGCTTATGTAGCAGCTATGGTATGGTTCTGCTTTGCAGCCGCCCAGGATGTGTCCTCCGAATCAGGCTCTTGTTTACAGATTGGGCACATGGCCTTGCCATCAGCATTGAGGAAGCTGCCCTTCATGGGCCTTTTGTAACGGTGGGCGAGGCCAGCGTGCCACAGTTGCCAGTAGCGGTAGTCGAAGACCCACTTCCAGTGTTTGTGCACACTCCCCCTCTGGGTGGTTGCATTGCTGGCGCGGGGACACAGGTCCGGGGCAGCCTCCTGCCAGCAGTCCGTGCTCTTGGTGCTGTGGCTGTACCCACCAAAGGTGGAGGCGGCCAGCAGGGAGATGATCCCTCGGTTGAGGTCGTTGGCTTGCCGGTTGGTGCTGCTTTGGTGCGGCCACCAGATCTTACCGTATGGCTCATTATCCGCAGGGCAGGCGCAGTCAGGGGCGATTTCCCCTTTAGAAACAGCGGTGGCCCATCGGTCCGCCTCTTCGTTTCTCCGTAGACGCCGGAGTGGGCTTTCACCTTCAGGAGGTGGGTGGAGCGCCCGTGTACGGGCGCGTTGGTGCAGCAGCCACTCTGGGAACGCCCCGCCCTCTTTTATCTTCATAACATCTTCATACATGAAGAGCCAGCCCAAGCACTTCATAAGCCTCTTCATAGCAGTCTTCATGTGGCACTTCATAGCTTCTTCATTTTAATTCCCTTCATTACATCTTCATTTCATGTTCATTTGGCGAAAATGAATCACTTCATGTGCATGAAGGCGCCATGAGTACTTCATGCGCATGTGCTATATGAACACGCCACATAACGCTTCATTGTAGCATTTAGATGTCGAACCCCGCACTCCAGTCGCCGAATGCAACCGCCATAGCAAACACTGCTACACCTCACGCACAGGGCCGATTCCAGGTACGTAAGGGTGTGCTAGTCACAGTGCGTACCACAGGCGGCACTACTCCACCAGTCCTCTCGGTCCCCCTCACCTACAACGCTCTGCTGCCCCAGCACCGGGTAACACTACACTCAGGAACACAATGCTTGCTGCTGCCTCAAGGAAATCCTATGAGCCACTCCTCAAACAAACCCCTTCACACTGTGCCCATGCGGCCGAGCCACATCGCCTGCACATCACTACTCTCACCCTGCCGTGATAGCGACACTGCTTCGGGGCTACTCCCCCTCTGGCGCGAGCACTCTTTTCCATGGCAACAATAGCGCCAATGAAGTTGTAGTCGAGCTGTAGAGTGCAGAGCCTGCCGCTAAAGGTGCCACAGGGTGGAGGGGGAGCGAGGGCGCACAAGTAAGTTGACAGTCACGGTCTGGTGATACTACATGTGCCCCAGGCGTCAGGTTGGGGCATACAGTACAAAGCTGCGGTGTACAGTTTGGGAGACCAAGAAGCTTGGACTCACCCTCTGCAGTACGCTGCACCATAGGCTCGTTTGTAGCAGCTCCCATTTGAGCGGCACGTCAGCACCTGCAGGGACAAGTCAACGCAAGCGGCATCACGGCAACACGACTAGCCACGATAGCAAGGCCTTAGGAGCTGCCGTTAGATCTTGAACGCACTTATCGTGCATGACGCACCGTGTGCCTCGCAAGATAAGCCAAATTATCGCGACTGCCATTGACGGGAGCGTTGACTGGCTGGCCAAGGCTAGCGCCAATCGCAGCGATGGTAGCTTCCAACGTTGTTGCAGTTGCTGTGAATGGCCTTCATCTGCGGCATCACAACATGGCCAGGGATGAGGCAGGATGTGTCGGTCAACGCAGTTGTCTTTCACCGGACACGAGCAGAACCGGATACATGATATATGCGCAGCGTATATAGCATAAGCCATTGCGAGAAAGGGTGCCGTTGACCTCCTGTGGCGCTCAGGCAGCCGTTCTTCCCGAGCAGCGAGTCAGGAACGCTCTGCCGCGGAACGCAGTTGCTCCCTTCTCACCTTGCTGATACAAGTAGAATGTATCAACGCTCCAGCATTGCATGTGATGGACATGGCGACCAGACAGCAAAGGACGCCGGGGACGCCGTTGACCAAGCTAAACGCGACCGGCTGATGTTGTGCAAAGAGTAAATTGAGTGACTATCTCTATATGTGTTTGAGTGAGTTGCAGTGTGTGATAAAAGGAGGCAAGAACCAAAGCGAAAAGGGAACAGGCGGAACACAACGCTGCATGGGCACCCATGGGTGCAACTGGAGCTACAGAGCCACTGCGCCTCTGGAAACATTACTGTTTTCTGTTACTGAAACAGCGCTTCAATGGTTACAGCAACAGTTGCCGGCACGCTGACTTGCCAGCACGCCGGGACTGTGGGAGGATGTGCCGAATTGAACCAGTAGTGTACGCGCAGTGCGCTAGTTAAGCACGTGTATAAGTGTTTCACAAGCATGAAAGAGTGTGTGATTGTTTGTCAGGAGAAGTCATTGCAAGGCGCGTCACAGGAGGTGTGGGCGGGGGTTAGGGCCCTCCCCTGTTCCTGCGTGCCCTTATCACCCCTTGCAGTGGCACAATGTAACGGTACTTGCTGTTATGGAACCTTCCCTTGTTACACGTCAAATGGCGCTAGAGCGGCGGCAATGCGGGCAGGGTGCATCATAGAAGGCGTGCGCAGGGGCAGGGGCCTCCCCTGCTCCTGCCTGCCCCACTCCACGCCTGTGCGCCCTTAACAACCGTAACCCGCTGCAACACTTTGTTGCTGACAACAATACACAACTGTATGGCACTTCCAATGGCGCCAGTGTGGTAGCATAGCGGGCGGGCAGCGGGCGTCACGCAAGGCAAGGCGTAGGCAGCGGCATCCCCTGCTCTCCCCTGCCCCGTTTCTCCCAGACGCTTTCCACCCATCACCAAGCTCAGCCCGCTGGCATTTTTCCCTGCTACCACTATACACACTCCCATGGCACGCCAAGTTGCGCCAGTGCGGCAGTAAGGCGGGTGCAAATGCACCGCCGAGGCAGGGGCAGTGGGATGCAAGTGCAGGCGGGGAACATTAGTACTCCCGTTTGCCAGCTCTCCTGTGGTGCAAGCACCGTGCACAGCATGGTACAAGGGTTACGGCTAAAGGAACGCCAGCATCGTGCCATATCTACATGGTTACCTCTCATGTAACCATAATTCGGCACTGGACCCAGCACGGTCTGTGTGGATTCAGCACCACCTGTACCAACCTGTCCTGCCCATTCCCATCCCTTGGCGCCCAAACCAAAGGTAACCACTGTAACGGCAGATCACCGCCATTCTTCTACATCATTATGACACGACCACTGGCATCAGCGTGGCAAATCGGGCACGAACGGAAGCATGGGGCGTCATGCCGTTAAGCTTGGGTGGGGCCGGGGTGCTCCACTGCACTGATGATTGTCCTTGCTCATTTTTAACCCGCCGTGCGCACCCATCCTGTACGTCACCCACTATCATGCCGCCGTACCGCCATTAATTGGAATACAAGTGAGACATGATATGGAGCAAAAGCGGCGTCGCCGCGCTCACACACAACGGTAGGGTGCGATACAAGGGGCATGAGAGGGGCAAGGTTACCCACCCTGCTCCTGCCAGCCAGCCCCGCCCCTGTGCGCCCACCGTGTACGCCACGGACTGTCATGCTGCCGTACCGCCATTAATAGGTATACAAAAGACACACAGAATGGCGCAAAAGCGGCCGCACCGCGCTCACACACGAGGGCGCGGTGCGATTCAAACGGCATGCAAGGGACAGGGTGGGTTAGCTGCTCCTACCAGCCCGTCCCGGCCTCTGTGCGCCCGCACCAGATGTAACGCGCTGTAACGTTGACGACCGCCATAAAGTCAAATACACATGATATACCGTAACGTAATGTATAAGAGCGGCAGCAACATGCAACCAAACGGGAGCAGGGTGCGAAACGAAGGGTATGGGTGGGAGCAGGTGACCCCCCAGCTCCTACTCCCCCGCCCCAGCCCCACCCCGTCGCGCCTACCCTTAATGTCACCCACGATCATGCCGCCATACCGCCATTAATAGGTATACGAAAGACACACAGAGTGGCGCAGAAGTGGCCGCACCGCGCTCACACACGAGGGCGCGGTGCGATTCAAACGGCATGCAAGGGACAGGGTGGGTTAGCTGCTCCTACCAGCCCGTCCCGGCCTCTGTGCGCCCGCACCAGATGTAACGCGCTGTAACGTTGACGACCGCCATAAAGTCAAATACACATGATATACCGTAACGTAATGTATAAGAGCGGCAGCAACATGCAACCAAACGGGAGCAGGGTGCGAAACGAAGGGCACGGGTGGGAGCAGGTGACCCCCCAGCTCCTACTCCCCCGCCCCAGCCCCACCCCGTCGCGCCTACCCTTAACGTCACCCACGATCATTCCGCCATACCGCCATTAATAGGTATACGAAAGACACACAGAATGGCGCAAAAGCGGCCGCACCACGCTCACACACGAGGGCGCGGTGCGATTCAAACGGCATGCAAGGGACAGGGTGGGTTAGCTGCTCCTACCAGCCCATCCCGGCCCCTGCGCGCCCGCACCAGATGTAACGCGCTGTAACGTTGACGACCGCCATAAAGTCAAATACACATGATATACCGTAACGTAATGTATAAGAGCGGCAGCAACATGCAACCAAACGGGAGCAGGGTGCGAAACGAAGGGCACGGGTGGGAGCAGGTGACCCCCCAGCTCCTACTCCCCCGCCCCAGCCCCACCCCGTCGCGCCTACCCTTAACGTCACCCACGATCATTCCGCCATACCGCCATTAATAGGTATACGAAAGACACACAGAATGGCGCAAAAGCGGCCGCACCACGCTCACACACGAGGGCGCGGTGCGATTCAAACGGCATGCAAGGGACAGGGTGGGTTAGCTGCTCCTACCAGCCCGTCCCGGCCTCTGTGCGCCCGCACCAGATGTAACGCGCTGTAACGTTGACGACCGCCATAAAGTCAAATACACATGATATACCGTAACGTAATGTATAAGAGCGGCAGCAACATGCAACCAAACGCGAGCAGGGTGCGAAACGAAGCACGGGTGGGAGCAGGTGACCCCCCAGCTCCGACCCCCCAGCCCCACCCCGTCGCGCCTACCCTTAACGTCACCCACGATCATGCCGCCATACCGCCATTAATAGGTATACGAAAGACACACAGAATGGCGCAGAAGCGGCCGCACCGCGCTCACACACGAGGGCGCGGTGCGATTCAAACGGCATGCAAGGGACAGGGTGGGTTAGCTGCTCCTACCAGCCCGTCCCGGCCTCTGTGCGCCCGCACCAGATGTAACGCGCTGTAACGTTGACGACCGCCATAAAGTCAAATACACATGATATAACGTAATGTATAAGAGCGGCAGCAACGTGCAACCAAACGGGAGCAGGGTGCGAAACGAAGGGCACGGGTGGGAGCAGGTGACCCCCCAGCTCCTACTCCCCCGCCCCAGCCCCACCCCGTCGCGCCTACCCTTAACGTCACCCACGATCATGCCGCCATACCGCCATTAATAGGTATACGAAAGACACACAGAATGGCGCAGAAGCGGCCGCACCGCGCTCACACACGAGGGTGCGGTGCGATTCAAACGGCATGCAAGGGACAGGGTGGGTTAGCTGCTCCTACCAGCCCATCCCGGCCCCTGCGCGCCCGCACCAGATGTAACACGCTGCAACGCCGCCCGACCGCCATACAGTCAAAAACACATGATATATGTTAATGCACAAGAGCGACATCAACGTGCAACCAAACGGAAGCAGGTTGTAAAATGAAGGACATGGGTGGGAGCAGGTGTCCCACCTGCCCCCACCAGCCCACCCCACCCCTGTGCCCATCCTGTACGTCACCGACTGTCATGGTGCCGTACCGCAAGCCATAGGTACACAATAGACACACAGAGTGGCGCAAAATCGGCCGCACCACGCTCACACACGAGGGTGCGGTGCGACTGAAACAGCATGCGGGGGCCAGGGTGGGTTAGCTGCTCCTACCAGCCCGTCCAGGCCCCTATGCGCCCGCACCAAATGTAACGCGCTGTAACACCGCCCGAACGTCGTTTATACAGTAACACGTGATAGAAGGTAATTCCCATGAGCTGCAGTGACCCGCACACGAACGGGAGCAGGGCGCGACACAAATGGCATGGGTGGGGCAGGGTAGGTCACCTGCTCCTCCCTGCCCTTTTCCACCTCTGCGCGCCCACCCTGTACGTCATCCAATATCATGCTGCCGTACCGTCATTCATATACATACATTTGACGCAAAGAACGGCGCTTGAGTGGCAGCAGAGCGCTCACACACAAGAGCAGGGTGCAATCAAACCGGCATGAGGGGCAGGGTGCACCTACCAGCCCATTCCTGCTCCTGTGCGCCTGTACCCCGCTGTAACGCCGCCCTTGCCTCAATCAATATCAAACCATACTTCGTCCCAGGTACGTAGACATGGTATGGAAACACACACTCAGGACAGCAGCAGTGATGCAGGCACACCCGGGAGCGGGGGGCGTCACTCGAGGCACGTGCAGGGCCAACCTGTGAGAGTACACCTCTGTCGGCGCCGGCAACCACTCCAGCTTACAGTTGACGCAAAGATGCGGGAGAGTAGATAGGCGTTCGCTGAGGTTGTTCAACCTGAGCAAGCTGCAAGTTGACATGGAGGCGACGTGCAGAGCATCCCTAATTGGCTGTTACAATGTCATAGGTCATGTTATAGGAACATAGGTTGCGATAAAACCCAAGTATACAAAGCGAGGCTGCACAGAGAACACTACTTGGCCAGTCGACCGCTGCCGCGCTGGTGCGGCAAGAAAGCATTTCTACCGCTAGCACTGCTAATTTGCACATCACAGTCGCGACAATGACAGTTCCCTGTATCTTATAGGGCAGTAGGCGAGCCGGCTGCGGGCAGTAGGGCATGAAGACAACATGAAGACGACAGCTACATGAAGAGGCTTGCCGGACTGGCCGTCCCGGCGCTTCATGGCTTGCCATGAAGCAGCTATGAAGCGGTAATGAAGATAAAATGAAGATAAAAGAGGCCCATGAAGAAGAGCGCGTTCCCAGAGTGAGCCCAACGATGAGGCGGAGGAGGTCGCGATGTTTGCTCATGCTAAGTTTCTTGGCATTATCAATGTACTTCTTGATTAGGTACAGACTAGCAGCCGAGTCAGAGAGGATATGTACGTTGGGCATACCCCGTTCCTCAGCCATTTCTAGGGCGCGATGTATTGCAGCGAGTTCTGCTCGCGTGATAGTTTGAGTGCAGCCTAGGCCGTTTGGGTCTACACGGCTGACAGTGCCACAATGGGCGACGTACACCGCGGCGCCCAGCTGCGCGGCGCCGTTGTCGCCTTCAACCTTGCTACCGTCAGTGTACAGGCAAGTACTTGTTTCATAGCGGAGGGCTTGGGTTGCGGGGTATGACTCGGGCAGGTCAGCGAGGCAGGGCTCGGCGGCCCCGGCGGTGCGGTGCCACGTTGGGGGCGGAGGGGGGGCAGTGGGGCGGTGCTGCACACGCTTGAACTGCCGGCGGGCCCATCGAGAATCCTTCGCCGGGTCAGCTTCAGGGCCTGTCGCGGTTGGGTAGCCCTCGTCATAACGGCTAGAGAGGGACATGAGTGCGCTGGTGAGGCGGGGAAGTACTTGTGTGTGGTACAGGGCAGCCCCAGAGGTGTTTGTGACCGCGAGGAGGTTGTACGCATTGGCGCCGCTGCCGCGTGAGTGCGACTTAGTGCCATCACCAGCAACCATCGTCACGAAGGGGTGAGTGCAGGTACGCTGCGCAGTGCACCCTGTTGGGGGAGAGGTACGATAGGTGGCGTGCCCCTGGGCGGTGTGGGGCGAGGACCAGGGTAATAGAGGGCGGGGCGTCGTCAGCCTCATGGTCTGCGCTGGCGGCAGCCCACGCCAGTGCGTGGCGGCATGCGTCGGGGTCATGGTTGGGGTGGGCAAAGGACATGCCTTGGAACGGGGCGGAGAAGGCGTCTAGGGATGCGCCAAAGCATTCATCCTCAGCGAATGGTGTGTAGTAGCGGTCAGCAAAGAGTCCAGCGTTGAGGGGGGAGGAAAAGCGTTCCGTGTACGGTTGGCCAAAGGCGGTGGCAATTAGCTGAGAGCAGAGGGTTGTCGTGCTAACCTCACTCACGTCAGTGGTGGTATAGGGGCCACGTTTGGTGCCTTGCCGGTAGCGCTGTAAGAGGCGGGCCACCGCCTCTGGGAATCCATCCCTGAGATTGTACTTAGTGACAAGCCCAGGGTTGGCCTGCGTGGCTTGATCGTATCGCATACGGAGGCCATGTAGACGTTCGTAGGTCAGGGATCCTACCCATCGGCCGTCGGGCGTGTAGACATGGGCCTGGTTGTCAACGCCTACCATCTGTTCCAGGCGTGGGTCTGTGGAGTGGATGCCTACTTGGATAGTGTGCACCCGACGGGTGTGGGACTCGCTAACATTAATGTCCTTGTCCGGGTTGCAGGGGAGGACATCAATGTGGGTGCTGCGCCTGAGGAGGCGCCGGGTGCTGAGTTCATCAGCTTCACTGGCAGGGAGCCAGATGCCCTGCCGTTGGCGTTCGCTGAGGTGGGTGTCGCGGGCAGGCGGGGGTGCGGGGATGCTGGCTCTGGCAGCTTTCTGCTTCGTATTCCCTGGGGAGTTGTGGCCAGCTACGGGCGACAGTGGAGGCCGGTTCCCACGTGGGTTGCCACTCCACTCGGATCAGCTTGGCACCCCCCAGTTCAGGGGCCAGGGTGCCAGCGGGCTGTGTTTGTGCTGGTTGATACCCCAGCAGCTTGTAGGCGGGTAGCAGACTCTCCAGGACAGTGGTGGGCCGCCATGCGACCTCGTAGTAACGCTCGTGTGTGGAGCCAACCGCTCGTTTCTCACCCTGTTGCAGGGGGCGTTGCTGGTTTGTCACCGGGCCGGTCAGAATCTGCGTCGCCTCGTCGTACTCGTCATAGAGCAGGGTACAGAGGCGGTCCGCCATCTGTCTGCGGTCGGCGTGCCTTGAGGACAGAGGTAGGTGGCCCGGGGTTGAGAGCGCACGGGCTGCCTGCCAGGATGACTTGGTGTGTGTGCGTGGGCGCTGGAACCCAGCTGGCAGGTAGGCAGGTTTAGCGTGTGAGCCAAGGCCTGGGACTGCCGCTTTCAGGGCCTTCAAGAAGGCCTCAGACAGCATCAGGGTGTGCACTGCAAGGGCATGCTCATGGCTATACCGGTCTTGTGGTAGGGCCGGTAGGTGTTCCTTGACCGCGGCCCAGCAGGCCCCGTTGGCAAGCGCTGTCCCAGTGCTAGGGATGGCTGTGCGGGTGTTAGCGTGAATGCGGGCTTCCTGACGTTGCTTTTTGGTGGGTCGGGGGTGATCTGACCTAGGGGGGTCGGGGTTGTCCATGTCGACATCGTGAGGGCCGGTCTCTTGGTGCGCCGGGGCCTCAGGAAGGTGTTCTGGGGCTGCAGCAGGGGGATTGGGTCCGGGGGCGCGAGGCACCAGCCATCTGGTGAGGCGCTGTTGGGGGTCGGGGCGGGGCAGGGTGTCCTGGTCAAACAGGTGCGCGAGGGGGGACGAGGGGGGAATAGCACGTTGGTGGACAGGGAGGGGGCTCACTTTGTTTTACTTGTGAATGGGGCCCGTGTAAACGGTGGGGTCTACGCTGGTGCTCACGTAGAGGCTGAGGCGGTTGAGAGCACGCTTATGGCGGGCGGTCGCCCCAGGGCTTATCCTAGTCAGGTCGTGTGTGTTGATCAAGTGGTGCACGCCCCCCTGCCTGGCTGCGCCCTGTGTCCGCAGGCTGCGGAGATCAAGTCCGAGTTCGGCGAGCGTAATCACGCACTTCCGAGGCAGCCTGTGCTCGGTCTCCTGGTGGCGGGCTTGGGCCGCGGCCAGGAGGCTATGGAGGCTGTTAAGGCGGAGCAAGTCTTTTTGCTCAGGCGGGGCTTCAACGCTGAGGCCATGCTCCCTGGCTAGGGAGAGCATCTTCAGGGTGCTGTAGAAATTGGCCTCACGGCTGAGGGCTTGAGGGGACAGGCTGCCCGCGTAGTTGTACTGCGCACAGAGGAGGGCGCGCGTGACCACACCTGTGTGCCCGTCGTCGTTGAGTGCCAGTGTGAGTGCGCGGGTGGCTTTGCGCATATACCCCACGCCGAGGCTGTACTGGTTGACTGGTAGGAGGACCGCCCGTGTGGGGAAGCCTCCTTTCAATAATAATAATAATAGTTACGCGCGTGGCGATGCGCCAACGGCGTGTGTTAAGGAGGTGGGGTGTGTTGCACCAGGGGCTAGCCCCGGTGGCCCCCATCCACCGTAGGGAAGGGCTGGCAGGGCCCACAGGGTGGGCCCTGACGCGCCCTTCAAGAGGGTTGGGGAGCGTGTGAGTCTTAGGGAGGGGGCTCCCCCGGGCGGGGTTGCCGCCTCGGGTGGGTGGAGCGCTCCATCTCCCTTCGACAGCACACGATGGCGAGACCGGTGGTCAGTGTGTGGGTGTGCAGCCGGCCGCAGCATTTAGCTACGGCAGGTCCACGGACCCCCATGGTGCGCAGTAGGTCTGGGACGGCTTTACTAATGGACCCACCCACTCCAAGGGAGAGGGCTTCCTGCCGCGTGTATTGGACCTGCCATCCCGCCAGGGTCAGGAGTTCAGCCAGGCGTGTGTGTTGTTCAGCTTTTTCGTGAATTTTGTCCTCGTGTCGAGTGTCGTGGGTGTATCCCAGCTCCACTATGTAGACTGTGTGCCGGTGTCGGCCTTCGGGTGTTGTGGGGAGGCCCCGACCGGCCACACCCCGTGTCAGGGGGATTGTGGGGATAACGAGTAGGTCTGGGCGCATCTTGCCGAGCTCTGCATTGGAGACTAGCGTACGTGGGAGGAGCCAGCGGGGCAGACGAGTCCCTGCGCTGTACTCTGGGGTGTCCTCAGCCGCATTGGCATCCATGACCATGTAGCATCCCCCGCGTTCCCCCTTGGAAACGGCCTTCGCCAGCATCTGGACTGCACCGTTGTGCCTTTGTATGTACAGGGCCTTCATCCGCGGGTGGGAGCAGCCCCCCATGATGTGACCTGTCCCGTCTTCGTGCCCGCAGGCGGGGCACCTTCCATCGCTCACGGTGTGTCGACCAAGGGGTCGCCCATGGCGGTGCGTGAGAAGGGGGCGTTTGCACCGCTTTGCTAACTTGGCATTCCACAGGGTTCCGTGGCGTACCTTGATTCCGTTCAGAACTGCTGGCCAGGGCAGGTTGTGGTCTGTGTGCAGTCGGTGACTGCTGTTAGGGCAGAGTACGGTTTCGGCCCATCCCTCTGTGTAGAGCGTGGACTGGGTGTATCCATTCTGGGTGTGAGTGAGCACTGCCTTTTTGATACCCACATTCAGGTCGGGCACAAAGAAGCCGTCGGAGGCGCGTTGGAGCCAGAACAGCTTGGAGAACGGGGCGTTGCAGGCCGGCTCCGAGACCCAGTGTGCGTCCGTTGGTGCTGTGCCGTTGGCAACCGCACCAGCGGCTTGGTCAGCTTTCTCGTTACCAGAAATACCAAAATGCGATTTGACTTTGTAAAGGGTAGTGCGTCGCCCTTCCAGGGCGCGCCGTTCAACCAGTTCAACCACATTCTCGAGGAGTTCCCTGTGCTTACTGATATGTAGCTTTGCTGGCTCATTAATCATTTTGCGAATAAGGCAAAGGGTAGCAGCGCTGTCAGTGTATATGTGGAGCGTCTCTTCTGCGTCCAGGTGCGCAGCGACTGCCGCGCGTAGCGCGCTGATTTCTGCTCGCGTAATAGTTTTGGTTTCGTTGAGGCCGTTGGGGTTCACATAGATAGTCTCGTTGGTGGATGCATTAAAGACGGCAGCCCCAAGGAGGTTGGGGCCTTCGTCCTGCTTTAGGCACGAGCCGTCCGTGTATAGCAGCACACCGTGGCCGTGCCGCAGGGGTATGTGTGCCGGGAAGTGTGTCCTCACCGATGCCACTGCACCGCTGATGACGGCGCAGGTGCCGTTGGTCTGTGGGCTCTGCGGCGGGCGCTTCTTCAGGGCTCGGAGCTTGCGCACCGCCCACCTGGGGGCGGCGCAGGGAGGGCCATCTGGGCCGTGGGCCGCGTCTTCCTCTAGGTGGGTGGCTGTGACGTGGTGGGGCAGGGGCCTCGGGTCGCACCCTATCGCACGGAGAGTGCGCTGGAGGTGACCCCATTGTTGTTGCTGGCAGTATGCTATATAGCAGCAGGCTCGGGTAAGCAACCACCGCGGGGCAGTTGTGCTGCGGGGTGTGTTGGGTCTATGGTGCCGAGCATGTACATGGGGGCTGACCAGGTGACGGGTGTACGGTGCGCACCGGTCGTGTGGTACCAGCAGCACCGTGATGCAGGGCTGGTCGTTCGTGGAGCTATCCACCGCACTTAGGAGTGCCCATGCCACAGCACGCTCCACATGTATCGGCTCAGGTGGTGGGTGTGCCACTGATAGGCCGCTGAAGAGGGCTGTGTAGGCGTCGTGATGTGCACCAAATAGAGCGTCCTCAGGGTGCGGGGAGGAGTACTCCCTACAGTGCGCAGAGGCGTTAAGGGGGCTGGCAAAGCGGTCGTGGAGGTTGCCCCCTAATCCCTCGCTGAGGGCATCAAACAGGCTCGGGTTAACTGCGTACTCGTTTTTCTTGTCGATAGTCATACCCTGCGGGTGCCGTGCACCATCCTTGTAGCGCAAGAGGAGCCGGGCGAGGTTTTCCTCAAAGGAGCGCCCACCAGCGAGGGCTGCATGTGTCTCGGCGTGCGCTGTGGCGGCGTGCATATAGCGTGCACGGAGAACGGACAGGCGGTGGGCACTCAGGCGCCCTAGGCAGGACCCCGTGGGATCATACACATAGGCCTCATCGGTGTGGGCAGCATAGGGGGCTGCCTGGGTGCGCGTCCCAACCTGCACCGAGTACCGGTTGGTGGGGTGGATGTCCACATCTGGGTTACACTGGGTGGTGTGTATCAGAACATGTGCGTTGATGCGACGTCGGCGGGTAGCCGGGTCTGTTGTTGGTCCGCGCCAGCGGCCCTTGCTGTTGAGCGTTGGTAAGGTGTGCGTCTTTGCGCCTTGGCCTCTTTTCGGGGGGCGGTTGTGTGTGGCGCTGATGCATGTCGGCGAGCAGCCGAGTCCAATTGCTTTGTCGTTGGAGTTGGGACTCTGGGTCTCTGCTGGGCTCCCACTGGGCTGTAGGCAGCCAGTGCCCCATCACCGACCCATGTTTGCGCCACGAGTTCGAAAGTTTGGTGGGGGGGTACCGTAGGCGAGAGTAGCATTCGAGGCATCCTCTGCTAACCTCACGGGGTTTCCAGATGACCTCGTAGTATGTGTCGTGTGTCGGTTGTGCTTGTCGGGGGGTGCGTCGGGTGTGGTTGCGGCTGTCTGGGCTGGGCCCGGGAGTGACCTCTGCCGTACGGTGGTCTCGTTTCCCTAGCACCGCCGTGCGTGTGGGCACGGGCTCCAGGTCCGTGTCCATGGGTGCGGCCGCGTCATCTTGCGTTGGGGGATCATCTGGGAGGTCCTGGCTGCGGCGTCCCGGCGGCGTGCGTGCCTCACCATACGCCCCGCCCTGTCGGGGGGGCCTAGTGTGCCCACGCTTGGTGCCCCGGTTTTTGAGGTTGGCGGCCGCCCTCGGGGGTAGCGCAACCTGTGTGCGTATGCGGCAGATCACTTCCTGTATGAACTCGACATCCGAGTACAGGCTGGTGGTGAGCTGGGTTTCGCGTGTGGTGTCGGCCCCACCGTCCTGCTCGCCAGGGGTTTCTCGGGGTTCCCATGCGCGCAGGGCCTGGTCCCTTGCAATCCACCAGTGGTGGCTCGAGGGAGGGCACTGGCTTCGGGTTTTCCCCTGCACGCCCTGGCGGTGGGGCGCACCATGCACGCAGAATCCCTTAATGCCCTTTTCTACGCCCTCCCGGGAGGCGGTCCGGGCCTGGGCGTTTACCTTTGCCGGGTTAGTATCGGGGGCGGGCTGTCCCCGAGCGGCTGGTGCGGCTGCTGTTGCACCAGTGCGAGTTCTCTGCTGCAGTTCGGCAAGGCCCTCCGCTGTGAGCATGGTGGGGTGCCTGGCGCTTGTGCTGCAGTCGTGATTAGTGCTGATAGCGTCCGTGTTCCGTTGCAGTTGTGCCTGCAGGTTGTTTGAGAGGCGGCCCGTGCTGGGGCGCTGTAGGGGTGGGGGGCGTGTGGGTACACAACCATCTTTGGGCCGGCCCAGCTGTGGGTCGTCCTGCATGGCGCCCTTCCATACTCTGCGGGCCACCATAGCAAATACAGTCGTGTCGGGTTGTGTTCTCGGTTCATCTTCTATATCGTGGATGGCCGATGCCATGTGTGAGTGGGTAGTGTTGACCTTGGGGTTGTTGGTGCGAGTTGACGCGTCGATACGTCCTTGTGCGCGCGCTCTGTTAGATTGCCGTTTGGGTTTGCGTTGTGGTGGTTTGGGGTCGCTGTGGGGGCTCGCAGCTGGGGGTTGGGCGGCGTGCTGGGGCGTTACCGTCGGCGGTGCCTGATCTGTGTCCATGTGTGTGGGTGGTGGGCGCGGGCTGTTTTGTTTTGCTGTGTAGTACTCAGTCATAATTTTTTGCGACGCTGGGCGGGGGAGCACGGGCTCCAGGAGGCAGGAGGTACGAAAGCGCTGAGGTATGAGCCGCAGCTCGGCGTCCAGGGCTTTGGTGGATGTGAACTTCTTTGGGTCAGTCGTGTGTACAGCAGAGCCGTCGGCGCGTGTGCACTCAGAGCTTAGGGTGAGACTGGCGCGGTTGAGGGCTACGAGGTGTTTTTGGCGAAGCACGTCTGGGGATATAATCCGGCGGAGTTGGTCCGTATCGATCAGGTGGGACCTGGTGTTTTTGTCCAGCAGGTGGTGCATATCGAGTCCGAGTTCCGTGAGTGGCAGCAGGAAGCGTACGGCGTTGCCGTGTGTTCTGCGGGCTGCTTTATCTGCGGGGTTCTCTGTCGCTAGGGCTTGTGCGATTGCTGTTGCGAGGGTGTTGGCCTGAGGGCCGCACACTGTGGGTGGCCACGTCTGTTTCAGCCCGTGTTGCTGGGCAAGGGTCATCTGCTTTAGTGTGACATAGTGTCGCCCTGAGGTCCTCAGTTCATGGACCGGGAGCCCCGCTGCCGTACGGCATTGTACGTTGAGGAGGGCCTGCGTTACTGCACCCAACCGCCCGGGGTCGTTCAGGGAGAGTTGGAGGGCGCGGGCAGCAAGCTGCACGTAGGTCGTGCGCAGGGAGCCTACTCCAAGACCCCCCAGATGGTGGGGCTGGAGGATGGCGCGGGTTGGGAAGTATCGGGGCAGCTTAAGGCACTGACGTGTTAGGCCAGCCACCAGGCGGTCGAGGGAGGCAATATCATCGGGTGTGTAGGCCATGGTGGGAAAGCTGTAGGTAATTTTCGGTATGATGCACGTTTGTATCATACGGAGTTTCTGTCGTGCGGATGCCAAACTCTGGGCAATGCTGGCACCAGCCTCTTTGACATCAGCTCGCAGTTCGTCCAGCTGCTTGTTCCAAGTGAGAGCGGGGTTGATGTATACGCCTAAGTATTTGTAGGACAGGGTTGGGGGGGGAAGTACGGCAGGAAGGTACCGTTCTCGGCTGCTGCCGGCGAGTAGGAGATTTTGTTTTGGAGGCGCCGCTGCAGCTCTTTCGGTCCAAGGGGGCCCCCCCATGACGCACAGGCCTTACCGGTGCGGTGGAGTGCACCTGTAACCGCGCACTTCTTATTGTTGATCTCCAGACCGGCCCACGCTGCGTACCGCCCTATTTTGTCTACCTGTATGCGCAGGTCTTCCAGCGTGTTGGTTACCACGGCCAGGTCATCCGCATACGCAGCGGAGCTGAGGTGGTGTTCATCGTTTTGGGCTTTCGTCAGGCATCCGTACTGGTAGCCACGGCCCCCAGCGTGGAGCCATCGAAGAAGGGGCTCCAGGAAGATGATGAAGAGCAGCGGTGAGAGTGTGTCGCCTTGCACTGTGCCTCGCTGGATGTGGATGGGCTCAGTGCGGCCGTGTTCGGTCTTGATGGTGGTGCGCGCGTGCGTGTAGAGGTCTCTGATGACCTCAATGCTGTCAGTGGGTAGCCCCACATCGTACATGATCTGTAGCAGTCTGTCGTGGTCAATGGTGTTGAAGGCCGACGAGAAGTCGATATAGGCGATGTAGAGGTCACGGGTGGACAGGCTCGCGTCCTCAAAGGCGTGTAGTATGTTCATAAGCTGTCGTGTGGTGTTGCGGTGCTTGAGGAAACCCTCCTGTGCAGCGCTGAACAGGCGTGCTAGGGGGCTGAAGTCGGCCAGTGCGCATGTAATAAGGCTGGTCCAGAGCTTGTACAGGGTGTTTGCGAGGGCAATAGGTCGGTAGTTGTTAATGTGCGTGGGGTCATCCTTCTTATACAGGAGTACTGTGTCTGAGGTGGTCCATGCTAGGGGGGTTTGTGCTTTAACCCACATGATCTGCATAATAGTGTGGATAGTCTGCTTGAACGGTTCAGGTAGCGCACGTAACACCTCGTTGGGGATCCCGTCAGGCCCAGGGGTCTTGTTTCGGGCCAGGTGGTTGATGCATTGCGCAAAGTTGTATTCCTCTGCAATGGAGGGCAAAAGGCTGCTTGCTGTAGGGCACGTGTACCGTGTGAGGGTAGGGGTCTGGGGCCCCTGGGGCATCAGGGGTATTTACGTGGGGCCTTGTCGGGCAGGTATTCTCCTGTGCGGGGCCCACGCACAGGGGCTGCCTGTTCGGCGTAGAAGGCCTGCAGGGCCGTCCTGATGCCTGTGGGGTCTGTGTGGACGGATTTTGTGGTGTGGTGTTGAATGGCCGGGATACCTTTTGGCTGATCGCTTTTGCTAAATACCCGCCTATGGCCGGCCTTGGGTCGCTGGGCCAGGAGTTTCTGGAACCGCTTTTCCATCTTCTTTCTTGTCTCCTTTCTGTGTTCCTTGCAGGCGCTGCGGTAGCTGCGGACTGAGTCCTTCATGGTACTGGAGGCTGCCTCAACAGCCTTCTGGAGCGTTTGCGGTCCGTACGCCTGAGGTGCGTCAATGTCCCGGCCGTCTGGGGCTTCTTCCTCCTGTTCGTTCTGTGTGAGGGTGGCAGCAGGGAGCTCAGGGCCTGTTGTAGGGCTGTGTGCTTGGGTGTGCGGGGGTGCTGGGTCCCCCGTTGGCTCCTCCCTTGGGGTGTTGGGTTCTCCGTTGTCTGCTTCCTGTCCCGTCGGGGTAGTGCGCTGCATGCCGAGGAGGGCATGTAGTGCTCTTTTGGCGGTCTTGGCTTGCTCATGCAGTCGGCGTAGCCTTTTTGCCATGACTCGCGGGGGTAGCGGCCGCTCAGCCGTCGGGGGTTTCTTGGGGCATTCCTCCACAAGGATGCTACAGCATTTGTCCAGCAGCCGTTGCAATTGGCCGGCCGCTTGCTCAACGTCTATTGCCCTCACCCGTGGGTCCGCGCGCAGGTGCTGCATGGTCTCCTGTGCGGAGGTGGTCGTTTGGTCGCTGTGAAGGGCCTGGGCGGTGGCAGCAATGGCGTTTGCCGCCGGGGCTACCAGGGCGTGGAGATCTCGGAGCTCGGAGGTGAGTTCTGCCTCCATACGAGCCTTGGCTCTCACCGCATCCTCCTTGCGCACGGGGAGTTGTATTTGCCGCCAAGCGGTGGGTGGGAGCTCGGTGGGCGACTGGGGCGTGTCGGTGTGCGGCACATCGTACAGCTTCGTGCCGGCACGGGGCAGGTACACGTGCAGGGCCAGGTGGTCGCTGTTGTCTCCACCTATCTCGACGGATTCAAACCCTGTCGCCCCTGGTACCTTCTTGCCAAAGGCGCACAGGGCTTCCCGCAGTGTACTGTTGACCAGGATGTCATCGATACGGCTCGAGTGCTGCACACACTGCCCCTGAACTTGTTTGTACGTGTACACCCTGCCTTCCTTAGGTGGCACCGCGGGCGAGAAGCTGGTCCTTGCCAGGAAGCTGCCGTGCTGACGGTCTTCCCACGACAGAGCGCCTGTGGATCGGTTGGTGGGGAGTCGCGCGGCATTGAAGTCCCCACCTAGCAGGACATGGGATCCTTCCTTGGCTGCGCGCTGGGCAACCTCCGTGCAGTACCGATAGATGTCTGTACGGACTGTTTTGTCCCCAGGTCGGCAGTAGACGCCCAGGACATGCAGGGGGGTGCTGTTGGGGGTCGCGATACGGCAGTGGCACACGTAGCCTTGCAGTTTAGTGGGCACGCTAATGCATGTTATGTGCTCTGGGCGGCTCAGGTCCCGGGAAATTGCTACAATAACCCCTGCATAGCGTTTCCGGTGGTTCTTTTCCCACGGTCGGCTGGAGTGGAAGGTGCGCATGTCAACAGCGTGAAAGCCTCGCTTGATGGCTTGTCCTAGGCGCCCCTCATGGCTTGTGAGTTTCGTCTCGGTGAGGATCAGGACGTCCGCATGCCACTCCTGGGCCTCTTGGAGGGTAGCATCTAGGTTTGCGGAAATGCCCCGTATGTTGTGTGTTACGATGTGAAGGTAGCTATGTTGCTTGCCAGAGGGTGTTGCGGTATCTGGTGTGTGTGCGTGCGCCTTGGCCGTCTGCTGTGGGTTTTGTTCCAGTGCTGCTGTGTTAGCGTCATGGGCGGGGTGGGTGGTTTCCACAGGGCTCGCCCCATTGACCCTTGCGACGGGCACTGTCCCAGTAGACAGAGTGGCGTGTGTGTGGTGTGTGCGTGCAGTGACCTTCCGGGCGGGGGCCTGCACCGCGCCTCTCTGTTTGCGCTTGCCCTGTGCCTGGGGTCCTGCCTGTTTGCGTTTGCTGCCTGCCTGGGGTGAGGCTACCTTGGCCTTTTCAGCGGTAGTGGGGTTCGCGCTGGTGGATGCACGCCTGGGCTGGGCTGGGTGCGGTGTGTGTGCAGCAGTGGTGGTCTTTTGCACGTTCAGGGTATGGTCCGGCTGTGGCCCTTTGGGGCGTGCGCTGTGTGCGGCCTGGGGGGCAGTTGCCTGCATCACAGGGCCTTGCTCACGGGAAAGTTTGTCTGGTGGCGGCTGGGTGTCCTGTTGAGTATTGGGGTCCCAAGCACGGGGAATGGGCACCTGTTGGAGGAGGTGCGATGTGTTGGCGGCGATAGCCAGGGGAGGTGGCTGGTCTACTGAGCCACATGTCAGGAGAATGAGTTGGCCTGCGAGCCTTTCCCAGTCGGACACAGAGAGTGGCTTGGGGCGTGGCAAGAGGGAGTCAAGCAGATACCATGAGCCACGGTGGGGCACAAGGGCGACAACATGGCGGTTGTTTAGGAGAAGAAATCCCACATCTCGCAACCTTGCCGGAACAAGGTCGATTATGCTGCTGTAACGGCACGTGGTATCCAAAGGGATCATGCCAATGGGGCTCAGCTGAAGACAGCCATCCCTTTCTTGCAGCTCCCTAGGCTTGGGCACACGAGTCTGGTAGCGCAAGTACAAATTGACAGCGCCAAGGTCGAAGAAACCCTCCTGCGCGTCATAGCACTGGTCCCATAACTGATGGATGCCCCTGCTGGTGGGCATAGTCTCCCGGAGATGGCGACCAACAGCCACACAGAACTTCAAGACGCTGTGCGTGTCAATGCACGGCCCTCCCAAGATGCCGTTGATAGCATGGATATAGCAGAAAGCACGCTCTTGCCTCTGCAGGAAAGGTGTCTCCCTTGCCTGCACCCCAGGCGGAAAGACCACCACCGCGGGCTGGCATGGTCCGGACGCATCTGCTGCTTCCCTGTCGTTCAACGGAATACCGGGGGCTGCGTTGGGCGTGGTGGTCCTATCGGGCCCCCCAGCACACCAGGTGGCATTGTACTGGTGAAGGCTGGAAGCTGGTTTAGGGGTGCGGCAAGCGTGCAAAGCTAGCAAGAGCGAGCAGAGCAGAGCAAGTGCCAGGAGTCTGGGGGCTGCCCCCAGGCACGGTCGGGCCGGTTTGGGGTTGGGAGTTTCACCTCCAAGGGCGATTACGTGCGCTCGCAGTTCAGAGCCCATATCCTTGTACAAGGGTGCAACGCTTCTGGCTGGGACTGGCGAAGGTGGGCTTGCCATGTCGTGAGAAGTGGTGAGAGCGCGAGGTCCGCGCTCCCCACCGGGTGCGGGCCTGGCCCAGGATAGAATGTCAATTTATTTATCTGGCACCACGCTGTCCGTTTCAGCTGGTTGTAAGCGGTAGGGGTGCCGAGTGCCTGGTCAAACATCGGCCCCGAGGTTATAGCAGTGCCGTAAAAGTCAACATATTGCGTTTGCGTTGGAACTTTGTGTATAGCACCGTTATGGCCTGTGACCGCATGGGCCAAGGCCGGGAGGGCTGGTTCGGACTGCTGCCGCACCCACTGCGCCATGGGACTCCCCTGGCGTGACCCGCCGCAGGGCGCTAAAGAGTGCCGTACACGTCACATGTGATGAATACGTGGATGTACCACGGTGCAAAGGCATCACGCATATGATCCCGACCGTTGGGCCAAGTTTGAGCACAATGCGTGGTGGTGACCCAGATGCCCCCGGAAACCCCCATCCTGCAGCTTGCGCGGCCAGGCTTTGCGCTGGGCAAGTGCTGATACACTGCAAAAGTCAACATATTGCGTTTGCGTTGGAACTTTGTGTATAGCACCGTTATGGCCTGTGACCGCATGGGCCAAGGCCGGGAGGGCTGGTTCGGACTGCTGCCGCACCCACTGCGCCATGGGACTCCCCTGGGACGACCGGCCTTGTTGCGCCAGAGGTGCGCGGCACGGCCGTCGGCGCTGTTGCAGGACCGGCACGGTGTGATGTAAGCGGATTGCCATGTAATAGGGGCGTGGGGCACGGTGAATGCTGGTTGTAGACGGCCAGGGACTCTTCCAGTTCGCTGCGCGTCGGTGAGCGGGCATCAAGGAGCGCGTCGCCGACACACTCCTCGTCGAATTCCCCGTGCTCGAACAAGTCATCCCCATCTGCTATGGTGCGCTCGAGGGCGTCGAGCAGTTCCGCCTGAGCACTGTTATGGTGCGAAACCCCATCCGCAGCCACCTCCTGGCCCACAACCCCGGCTGCTTCAGAGTCACTGCTCTCTATGCTCCAGTCAGTCACACTACCGCTGTCGTCGCTGCTGGAGTCGTCGCTGCCGGAGTCGTCGTCACTGTCAGTCTCATCGCTCAGTAGCCCTTCGACTGCGGCCTGGCCGGCAGGCTGTGCATACGCTGACAGCATACGTGCCTTCTGGCTTTGAGCAATGGCCCTGCCATACTCGACCCCGCTATTGATACTGTAGGGCAGTCTGGCAAGGTACTCCTCATGCGGGCTGAGCGGTGACGCGCTCCTGGACCTAGAAGAAGGCGACCTCCTAAGGAAATTCAATCGCGTGGTCTGGAGTGAACTAAGCTGCGCGTGTGACATGCTGAAACAGGAGCGCCTTTGGTGGTGCGCTACATGTCATGTCGGGAGAAGAATTGCGTACCAACAGTATCAACAGGCCTTCAACGTCCAGGATAATAGCACTATATGAGATATTAATAATATAACAAACCTAGCGGCTTGCGCAACACCCGGCGGTATACCAAGGGCCGGCGATGCACTTTCCCTCAAAACGCGACCGCGAGAGACCGCGAGAGCACCACTAAAACAATCACAACCTCATTAATAGGTTACAATTAGCCAAACCGCATAGTTTGCCGTTTTTGGTTCCTGTACGGCGAATTCCATGAAATGCAGTTTGGGGGGTACCGGCGACCATGCGTAGGGCAAGTCGCGTCGGGCCTGTGCGAGAAACAGCTGTCCCCTTTCTGCGGCGCAATCCATATTTGGAGCGCTCCAGTACCCTTTCGCAGGCGCAAGCGCCGTGCGCTCCAAGTACTGGGCCTCCTGGACGCCCGAGGTTCGGGTTCGCATATCTCCACTCACAACAGCGCCCCAGATGCAAAGTGCAGATGCAAAAACTAGTCTCGCCCAGCACTTGGCGCTCCAGCTGCGCTGTTGCCCCAACGACGACTCCATGGTCGCGACTTCAGGCTGAAGGGAAGTGCTTGGTATTATGTGACCATTTTATATTTCGAAGTGGCGCATATCAAGCCTCCTTTCAGGCCATAGCACTTGCGGGCCGCCTGGGCCACTGCACGGTCAATGACTTGGATGTCGGCAGGGGAGAAAGGCATGGCTGCGAGCGCATAGGCCATGGCGGGCTTTAGGCAGAGATGTATGCTTCGTAGCCGCTGGTCCGGCGAGGCCATAGATTGAGCTAGCTGTGCGGTTTTCTCTTTGAGAGCATCAAGGGTGGCTCGGAGCTGGGGCCTCCAGTCGAGGGTCAGGGTAATGTGCACCCCAAGATACTTGTGGGCGCGCAGGCTTGCCCTGTCCGTCTTGTACCCGCCTGAACAGCCGCAGCACCCGTGGCTGCTGGCAGCACAGCTGTTCCTCCGGCGCTGCCACCCCGGCTTCCACCCCCTGGCGGTGCTCACATCGACCTGCCAGGGCCCATGGCTCGGGGTGCGGGTGTTGCCACCAGCACTGCAGCGCGTGGTGGCGGCGCTAGGCCACCTGCCACCGGTGGAGGACATTGCGGAGGAACCCATCGCCACGGGCCCGTGGTGCTGGGCAGCCCCGCTGTGGGGCAACCCCCTTCTACCCGCCCAGGCAGCAGCACCAGCAGCAGCACCAGCAGCAGCAGCGGGGGGCACAGCAGGGTCCGCGGTTGAAGCACGGTCTGGCGCAACAGGGGCAGGGAGGGGGGAGGGAACCGGGCTGGGGACGGGGCCAGGGGCAGGGGAAGGTATGGAGGGCCCTGGCAGGGGAACAGCCAGGCCTGGCCTGGAGCACCGGTACCCAGACCTGGTAGGGTGCCACGGGTTGCGGACAATCGGGGACGCGCTGACCCTCTATGCCCAGCTGCTGCAGCAGGAAGCAGCGTGGGCACAACTGCCGGAGGGAGAGCGCAGGACCCGGTTGGCCGTGGACCGGCAGTGGCGGCAACATACTGAGGGGCGCCTGCAGCCCCGAACACCGGCAGCAAGGGACCTGTGTGGCTGGGGGCAGAAACTACGCCTCAGCTCTAGGCTTCAACAGCTGCTGCAGGATATCCCATCAGAGTGGAGGGCGGCCGCAGAAGCCTTCAGGAGCATCCGGGAGCAGGGCGGCGAGGGGGAAGCACCGACGGAGCGGGACGCGCTGCTGGTGCTCCTCCCGCGGTTGGGCTGGCAGGTGCCGGGGATGGGCCGATTGGGGAAGATGGGACTTAGGCGGTTGACGGTCCGGCTGGCGACGGTGCTGCAACTGACGGAGGTAGCCGCAGCCCGGAGCGAGCAGCATGCCGCATTTGTGGAAGCAGCGCTGGAGGCGCCGCTGCACCCACCAGCGAAGGAGGCGGCCCTGAAGCACTTGCAGGGCGCTCAACAGGTTGTGGGGGTTCGATGGGAAAACCAGCGTAAGGAGACGTTTTGGCGGCTAACGATAGACGGCGTCCCCTTGCTCGGGAACTCGCACATTAGGGGCCTAGCACCCGAGGTATGTGGGTGTGGGGGCTTTGGCGGGCGGAAGACTTGGGCCGGCACCCCAGGCAGCACCACTTCTGGGAATGCCCGGTGGCGCGGTAGTAGTGGGGAGCGTGCAAGAGGGGTGGCCAGCAGGGGAGGGCATCCGGAGGGAGCAGATGTGGTTGGTTAGGGCACCCTCGGGGCACAGCAGTGCGTGTGGGAGGTGGTGGCTCTGGCGGCACTGGAAGCCATGGAGGTGGGGAGGCAGTTTATGCACGCACGCATGAGGGAGCTGCGGGCAGCGCGGCGGTCCCCAGTGGCAGTCCCTGGCATCGCAGGCCTCCCGCAGGGCGGTGGCTAGCATGTGGGCGCATCTGCGGGCCTTTGCAGCTCTAGGGGTGCCACGCACGGGTGGGGCGGGGTTGGCGCAGACCACCCCTGGCTTCGGGTGGTGGACGGCCGCCTTATGTGCAACTGGCCGGATGCCCATAACACGAACTGAAGGGCGGATACTGCCCGAAAACTGAGTACATGTACGTTGCCTGTCCTGTCTGGGCTGCCTGCCTGAGGGGGAGGGTGCTTCCGTGCGGCGTGCGTCTGAGGGGCTAGTGGGGCCTTTGTTTGGTGGCAGGCTCACGTGTTTTAAAGGGGGGCGGAGCGAAAGCAGCATCCGGGGGGCCGCTTATGGCTAATTCCCCCGTACAGCTGCCTCGTGTCCGGTTTCCTCCCTGGTAGGAGGGTAGGTGGGGGCCACGGGTAGAGGCGCTGTTTGTTCTGTGGGTGTGCGTCCACGGGAAGCTGCGTGGGGGCGGGGCCAGGCTGAGATATGGTGAAACGTGAGGCCCGTTCTAATTGCGGCCTACCAACCCGTTGGAGCTGTTTGGCTCCTAACCGTACAGCGAGAGGGGTGGGAAACCCCGTGTCCCTGATTGCCGGAGCCAGCCCTGCCCCGTTATGGGACGAGGCTGCGCCCTGGAAGGGGGCCAAAACTGTAAATCCATACATACATACTTGAAAGGTTCGGTTGGGGGCAGGTACGGCACCGCTGTGCCCCCAATCTTAATTTTGTCGGCAAGCCGATGTTTCAGGGTGGAGGGGCATGTTGCCCCTTTCATGCCGCTGCCGGTAGCCCAGGCGGTGTGGTAGAGGGCTCCCGTGACGCGGCATTTGCTATGATTGACCTGGAGGCCAGCCCATTCGGAGAATCGTGCAATTTTGTCGGCTTGGATGGCGAGGTCGGTGGTGCTACTGGTGACGACAGCTAGGTCATCGGCATACGCAGCTGAGCTCAGCGCATGTTGGTCATTTTCGTGGGTGGACAGGCATCCGTACCGGTATCCGCGGCCACCAGCGTGCAGCCAGCGGAGGAGGGGCTCAATGAAGAGGACGAAGAGTGCTGGGGAGAGCGTGTCGCCCTGAATTGTGCCGCGCTCAATTGAGATGTCTGGGGTGAGTCCGTGCTCTGTGCGGATGCGGGTGCGCGCGTGCCTGTAGAGGTTATGCACCACCCGTATGAGGTCGCTGGGCAGCCCCAGATCCCACATGATTTGTACTAGCTTGTCATGGTCTATGGTGTTGAATGCGGACGAGAAGTCAACGTACAGGATGTACAGGTCGAGCCCCGAGAGGGCTGCATCTTCAATGGCGTGTATTAGGTTGAGGAACTGCCTTTCGGTGTTGCGTCCTTGGAGGAAGCCCTCCTGCGCTGTGCTGTACACGTGGATCTGCTCAGCCGTTTGTGTTAGGCAGAGCGTAATGAGGCTGGTCCATAGCTTATACGTGGTGTTGGCCAGTGCTATAGGGCGCTTGTCTTTGATGCGGAGGCTGTGCTCGGCGCCGGGTTTGGGAAGGAGAACAGTGTCGGAGACTGTCCATTCCTCAGGGGTTTCACCTCTTGCCCACATTATGGTGAAGAGGTCGTGTATGTTGCGGAGCATGCTGTCGGGGAGGGCTCGCAGGAGCTCGTTGGGGATCCCGTCAGGGCCAGGGGCCTTGTTGCGGGCAAGGAACTGCACGCACTGCGTGAAGTTGGATGGGTCGGCTACCAGACGGAGGGCTTCGTGAGTGTCCGGGTGTTGTGTCTGGCGGAGCACGAAGCGGTCGGGGGCACCCTCCTCATTCCACGGGTAGGCCCGCCTCGCACGTTGTGGGTACGTGGATTTAGGGCCGAAGCATGGGGTTGCGAGTTTGGCAAAATACCCGTGCAGGGCGTCAAGGATACCCTCGCTGGTGTGTACCACTTCGCCAGTCTTTTCGTTTAGCAGTGCCCGGAGGCCTCGCTCCGTCCTGCACGCCGTTGTGGAAGATGGCCCTGTGGCCCCACCTGGCGTTTTTGGCGAATCGGCGCTGGAACGTCTGGCGCGAGCGAGCTGCGTTCATGCGTTGTTGCGTCCTGATGTAGGTGTGTAGTTCGTGTTTTAGGGTCTTGCATGTCGCCCGTGCCTCTTCTGTTGCCGCGGCAGTGGGCGGGGGCTGCGCGCTTGGTGGCGAGCTCCTATCTCTTGGTGTGGTATGTTGCTGTTGCTGCTGCTGCTGTTGTTGCAGCAGTGTTTGCAGCCGAACTTGCTCGGCGCCAAGTCGGGCTGCCATGCGCTTGATGACTTTGTTGGTTTTTCGGGGAAGGTGTCGCTTCCCCGTCTTGGGCGGCTTTTTCTCATGGTGGCCTATGTAGATCTCGAGAGCTGACGTAAGGGTTTGCATGAGTTTGGCTGCGCAAGCATGAAGGTCGAGGGATTTAACTGCTGGCTCTTGGCGCAGCGTGTCCATGTAGGCGGCTACTTGGAGGGTGGGTTTGTCCTCCTGTTGGTTGAGCTGGTCGATTGTGTTCTGTACAGCACGCACGGCAGGTGCAAGCATATCGGCCAGGGTGGCATTGTCACCTGCTAGCTGAGCTTCCATGTCAGCGCGGGCCGTGGCAGTTTTGGCGGGTGGGAGGGGTAAGATGACGTCCTGCCATGGGTGGTGTTCACTTGGCTGTGTGGTTACCGGTAGTGCATGGTATAGGTGGACGCCAGCCGCGGGAATCAGTGCGGTCAGGCTGTGGTGGTCGTACGAGCCGCCTAGCCAGTCTGGTGACTCTTGCAGGGTGGTGTCGGGGTGCTCTCGGAGGTATTGCTTGATGCTTTTGTGAGCTGGCGCGCAGAGTAGGATATCATCGATGCGGCTGCGGTGGTAATGCCCGTTGCTTTGTAGTTGGCAGAAGGTGGCAGGCCGTGCGACCGTGTTTGTGTACGGCTTGACGGGAGCGGCATTGCTGCTCGTGAGGAACTGCATGTGCCGCCGGTCGGAGGCTGTCAGCTCTTGCGTGCTGCGGTCGGCAGCCTGGCACACAGCGTTGAAGTCGCCTGCTATGATGACATGTGCACGGCCGGATTTAGTTGCTTGCTGTAGGGTCTGTTCACAGTACGTGTAGAGGGCGTGTCGTAGCTGGAGGTCGGGCGTCTCTTGCCCTGACGGGAAGTAGACCCCAATGATGTGCATGGGGATGCTGCCGGGTGGTGAAAGGGTCACATGGCATAGGTGACCCTGGAGGTCGTACGGTTGTTACACTGCTACGCCGCTCCGCAGAGCCGGCTCACAGCACGGAGGCCCTGAAAGGGACCTCAAGGCAAGCGAGCGGCCCCCAAAATAAGGGCACGCCCCCTAGGCACACCCCCCTCGCAAGGGCGAAGAGCCACCCGAAAGACGGCACAGGCGAGGCCACACGCACACGCTAGCGCACCGCACCCAGGGCACAAGCCTGGACGGAGCAAGAACAAGGAAACGGACAGCCACGCGGGAAACGCCCTAGGCCCAGGCAAGCCGCCCGACCCCCTGCCGGGGTCAAAAGCACATGAGCGGCGCCGCGCGACAGCAAGCCCGGCGGTCCCCCAGGCAAAGAGCCCCCACCCAGCGCCCCTAACCAACGACCCCCTGCTCCCCCAGCCCAGACCCCAGAAACGCGCCGCAGCCAGCTGCCGAGCAGCGGCACCCACCCTGCACCCCCAGCCCGGTACCCCCACCCCCACCAGAGAGCCCAAAGCCGAGAAGAGCACAAGCACGCACGCCCAGCAGGCCACACCCCTCCGACTCGCAGCACTCCACCAAGCAAGCAGAGAGACGGCCCAAAAACGCCGGCACAAGCCTAGGTGGCCCTCGGGGACGCTCCCCTGGGTTGCCCTAGGCAGCCTCTCATGCCCGCAAACCAACAGCTCCTGCAACGCACGCACGGGTCACACTCCAAACGAGCCCCCACCCCTTGGGGCAGGAAGACGACAGCCAAGCACCTCCACAACACGACCAGGCCGCGCAGCGAGGCACACGAAACTGCCTCATGGTGAGCGAACAACTGCCGTCCGCTGTACGACGTCCAAGGCACGTGGCCTGGTATGTCCTGTCAGGCACGAAGCCTGCACATGCGACCAGACCAAAGCCTGGTATGTCCTGCAATGCGTCTCGCCCGGCACTGGGCCTAGGCTCCTACGTAAAACAAGTATGCAAGCAGGAAAAAGCCCAAACCCTCGCAAGGAAGGGCCATGCTGCTAACGGGCCCCCAACCGCTCCTCACTGCTGGGCCCCGCCTAAAGCGTCCACTAGCGCCTCAGTCTACCCAAAGCACTAAGGATAAGCCCCACGTCCTCCCTCAGTCCCCGCTCTTCATGTTGCTGCGGTCGCTGCCCCCGCTGCTCATGCTGCTGCGGTCGCTGTCCTGGCTTGACCCCGCCCTGCGCTGGCAGACGATGCCGCACACCCCCTGCCAGCGCGGTTTGAGGCCCTGCTCCCAGAGGCTGTCGAAGCGGCTCTGCATCTGCCGCCTGAGTGCACGCCCTAGTGGCGTGAGGTATGGCGAGATCTTGAGCCCCATCTTCCGTGCCCATTCGCCCTTCTTGGCCGTCTGCCGCCACCTGGCGCTCTGCTCCGGGGACACCTCCACCACCACGTTGTACAACCCGTCCCTCCTACGCCAGTGGCGAAAGTATTTGCCCGCGGGCTGCCGGTCTGAGGCCGGCTCCCCAGGCCCTGGGTTGAACCAGATGCCGCCATCCCGGACAGTGACCCACTGGCCCTCCGTCAACCCCCGCAGCAGCACCTTCCCCTCGTCAATCCCCAGCTCCTGGGGACGCGACGGAGCCGACTGCTGCTGCTGCAGGGAGGCCTCACACTGCGCGCGTGCCGTGCGGCACGAGGTGGTCTCGGCCTCCAGCAGAGCCGGGACGGCCTTTGCGAACGCCTGCAGCTGCTGCTGCAGGTCGTTGATGTGGGCTCGCAGCTTCTCCTCCGAGTCCTGCAGCCGCGAGCCAAGCTGAGCGCGCATGTCGCGCACCTCCTTTCCCAAGCGGCTGATGCTGCTTTGCGTTGCTGCGTCCTTCTGTGCTGTCTGTTTGTCCAGCTGCTTGACCTGCTTCCCCATCGCCGCGAGCGCACCCCGTTAGCTTCAGACACCGCACGCGACCCCTGGAGTGGCGACTCAGTAACCTTCCCGATAAGTTTGTTAAGCTCGTCTGTGAGTTCTGCGAGTGCGCCTCAGCGTCCAGCGCGTCAGGGGCACCGGATGGCATGCCATCGGGGGGGAACAGTGCCCCTTTCGCGCCGGACTTGCAGGCACTTGCTGCGGGGAGGCAAGGCTGCTCGCTGGGCTGTGACCTGCTAGGTTTGTTTCGGGTAGGCGTAGCGAGCTGCCAGTCGCGACGAGCCTCGAGGCCGTCGCGCTCGTCCCGGGGCTGCTCATCTCCGCATCCGAATCGCTATCAGAAAGAGGACTAAAGCGGTTAGGTTGGCGGTTCGGAGTGTGCTCGCTGCTGCGCCCTGGCTGGTCCGCGCCGCGATTGCGACGCTTCCCCATAGTAGCGCGCGCTAACGCGATGTATGTAAGTAAGTAAGTAAGTAAGTGTCAGTGTGTGGAGGTGGGTTGGGGTGATTGCAGGCTGCATGAAGGCGGGGCTGCCGTACTTTGTGGAGATAGCGACCAGGACCCCGGCTTCCCTTTGTGTGCTAGGTGGGCCGTTGGTGGCGGCGGGCTTCGTGCTGCAGAACGTGGCGTATGCGGGAGTGAGGGCTCTCTTAACGGCCCGTGTGCCTTTGGTGCGGCCGTGGCTCAGCTTGGTTTCCGTGAGGACAGCTATGTCTGGTTGTTTATCCAGCAGTTGGTTGGTAGTAACTGCCAGGGTTTGGCCCTCAATGCCACGCACGTTGTGCGTGAACACACGGAGGTATTTATGGCCTGCTGGCGCTAGGGTCTCCGGGGTCGCCTGCTGGGTCGGCGGGGCTGTGGTGTGCACAGTTGCCTCTGCAGGGGGGTCTGGCTTGGGCATGTTTGCCCGTTGTCTGTTGAAGAAGTCAGCTATGGTGCGCGGCTTTTTGGAGGGTTCAGGGTGTGTGTCGGCATGTGTGGCTTTACGTGTGCGAGGTTTGTGGTGTGCTCCAGTGGGTCCAGTGCGGCTTGGCGGGTGAGCGCGTCTTTGGGGTTCGGGATGATCGTGGGTGCTGTGTGCGCCTGTGTGCTGCGTGGTGGGGAGCGGCAGGGGGCCCTTCGCTGGTGAAGGTGTTTTTTGGGGTTGGGCGTTACGGGTTTGGGTTGCTTTAGGGGTGGGGGACGGGCTGGGGGAGACCAGGTCAATCAGGGGCGGTGTGGGCACAGTGCCTTGTGCAGCAAGGGCCTGGAAATCGGTGTCTGCTGCCCAGGGGGGCGGGATCTCGGCCATGTCGGTTTGCAGGATCGTGGGTGCAGTGGTGAGCCTAATGTATCGCATGGCACCGCATACGCGTGCCGTGCCAGTCTGCATCGGTGTGCATTGGTACGGGGTGTACGTTCAGGGAGTCTAGGTAGTACCAAGTACCATGGTGGAGTTTAACTGCCGCAGCGTGGCTAGGTTTCAGCAGGATGAATCTAGCTCCGCACATCTGGGGGTAGGAGGGACAGGGCCCCGGTGCGTGTGTGGTGCCTGCGGTCGTTGGTGTTAGGCACAGCAATCAGGTCCACTGCGAGGGGGCGTGTGTTCCGCTGTGTGAGTGCGGAGGCAGTGGGGTGGTGGGCGAGGTAGTGTTGGACAATCATGGTAGAAAAGTTGCCACGTTGCGGGTGGAACTGTTGTCTCCAGCCCCGGCGCCTATTGTAGGCCCCGGCCCGGTGCAGGGCGGTCTCAACTCTTGTGCAGTACTCAAGCACATGGTATCTGTCAAGCAGGGCTCCTCCGAGGAGGTTGTTGAGAGCATGTACGTGGCAGAAGTCTAAGTGTTGCCTTTCAAAGTACATGGTGTTCGGTGCGGGCTCAGCTGGTGGCCAGGCAATGGGCAGCGGGCCTCGTGTAGGGGTTGGAGTTGCGGGGGCGGCCGCTGGGTGCTCACGGTTCGTACCGCGGCCTTGGCGGCGTCGCTCCGGTGCTGTCTGGGCCAGCGTTGAGCTAGGGCGTTGCTTTGGTTTTTGGGGTTTGTGTGCCGGTGTTGCATCTGTTCTTGTTGGGACTGTTGTTGTCAAGATGCCAACGGTTAGGCTGTCCCTTATTGTGGGTTGCACAGTATGTTGTGTGACGTTCTTCGTGCACCAGAGAGGGGTGTCGGGGTAGTACTGCATTGGTGTGGTCGATCTGCTTTTGACTTGGGGGGGCACTAACGTGTTCGGCAGCAGGCGATACCAGGCTGGGCGTGGTCGCCACGGCGTGTCGGTGGTGGCGAGGAGAGTGGCGAGCAGAACGCTCGAGGTGGTGAAGTCCACAGTGGCTAGGGCTGCGGCACTGTAGGCTAGTAGGGAAGCAAGTAAATGCTGATGTGCTGGTGCAGCCCACTGGCATGCAATTGCTGCAATGATGGACATGAGGAGGGATGGCACTGGATATGCCTGGTGGCAAGCAATGTGGGCGGCTAATAGAAGAGTCCAGTTGGAGGTTCGGATGTGTGGGGTCCGGCATAGGTACCAGTGTCCGAGTTGTGCTGTCCTGATCAGCAGTTGAGCCAGCAACGGGTGCGACATGATGTAGAGGCCACATCGTGCTGGAATCACAGAGAGGAGGAGCAGGCGAACCGCGGTTGCAAGATGGTCCTGCAGGCTAGCGGCTGCTGCCAGTGGCATGCAGCTGAGGGCTGTAACAGCTACCAGGTTCACAATGGGTATGGTGGTCAGTGCCTTACGTGCCGCTGGGAGGTGGCTGTAGGCCGTAACTATGAGCACAGGCAGCAGGGCAAGCCGAGTAATAGTCAGTACTCCCCAGGCCATGTTGAGCAGGGCTCCTGTGTACAAGTCTGTCCCGTCCAGCGTGTACAGCCCGCGCCAGAGGTCAGTGCCCATCCATGCTAGCGCTCGCACTGCTATCATTACGCATGTTCTTAACAGAGTGCTTAGCTGCGGTGTTAAGCGCAGCAGGCCGCCGAAGATAGTGAGTGCCCAGCGCGCGCACCATTGATGTCCTTTCCAGCGCGCAAGTCCGGTGCAGCCAGTGTACCGTCTCAAAATAACCCATGCTGAGAGCAGCATATGCAGAGATATCGTAGCTATACCTCTCATTAGGCCCAGTTGCATACAGACATCGATCAACCTCCTGCCGTCTTGTTGCAGGTCTGCGTCCGTCTCAATCCAAGAGACCAGTGCTAATATTAGAGCGACCCATGCTATAACCTTAGTGGGGCCAGCTAGTGTCTCCAGGCTCAGCCTCTTTCGGGTCTCAGTGCCGGCTCTCGCGGGGGGCCGTAGGTGCAACCCGGCTGGGTTATCTCTAGCCGCTGGATTGGATATTGAATACTCTACACCTCGCTCGAATGCGTTGCTGAGGGCAAATGAAGTGAAAGTAGGAGGCGTGCGCGTTGTGGCATCCCCGCGTTTGGGCGGATGCGCTGCGACTGGTTGTTGAAACTGCTGTATCATTGCAAGCTGATAGCATATGAACTGTATGCTGGGCTCGGCTGATACTTGAGTCGGAGGGTGCATTTGGGCCAGCATCCGAGGCCGGCTGGGGCAGAGCTCTGGGATGTGGGCAGCACCTTGATACGGTATGCTGCTTGTGTTCTGATGAGCCCCCGCGGTTGACTGGAGCCGTCGTGCGGCGTAAGCGTAAGGTCGTTGACCATTTGCGGTGACCGCGCGAGTCCGCAAGGACTCCGGGTACCAATAGGGGGGAATACCGCAGTCCGTTCCGGCAGCATTGCGTCCCATGGGGTCGTATCCACCTCTGGTTCCCTTCAAGACCCAGGCATTGCTGCCTGGGAGATATTGTTGGGGAGATGGACCGGTGCCCGGGGAGGCGCGGTTGGGCCGTTTCGCCGTTTCACGGAGCGGCTCTCAGCCCCAGTCGTTCTGCAGGTAATTAGGCTTAACAGAACGCAAATTGCGAACTTGCGCCAGACCTTTCGTGTCCGACCTGGTACCTCGGCTACTGCCGTCCTTGGGACGCTGTCGCGCGTCATTTGGCTTAACGTTATGTTATCATTATATTCGGTGGTTGCAGGAAGGCACATGTACGCCACGCGGCTGGGTAAGGCCACCGCCCAACAACGGAGAGGAGGACGAAGCTGGCGCGAGCACAGCTAAGGTGGGTGGGGCAGAGGGCAATTCGGGGCACGAAGGGGGGCAGGATCAGGGCCAGGCCATGGGCGGCAGCGTGTGCGCGCCAGCCAATGTGGGCCTGGTCGAGGCCTCAGCGCAGCGGGCGGGTGCTGGGCACAGCCAGGCCGACGGCGGCCGCACGCCTGCACCCGCCACGGTGCAGGTGGATGCGCCCGATTCCGCTCCACTGCAGCAGCAGCCGACAGGGGCGCAGGAGCAGGGAGCAGGGGTGGCGCAGGGCCAGGCCGCAGGCGGCAGCGCGTGCGCGCCAGCCATGACGGATGAGCAAGCGGCTGCGACGGAGCAGCAGCCAGCACCGCAGGCCAGGAGTCAGGAGGCGGGGCCCGAGCCCTGCCAAGCCACTGGCGGCAGCGAACACGCGCCAGCCAGGGAGGATCAGGTGGGTGGCGCAGCGCAGCAGTTGGGGCAGCAGCCGGGCCAAGCCGTTGACCTCAGCAGCCTCTCTCCACTCGCTGCCGAGAGGGAGCTTGAGGCCATGTACGACCCGCAGCGGCTGCCGCTACAAGAGTGGCTGCCGCGGGTGCGTGCATGGCTCCCCTCACGGTTCAGCGAACCGGAGCCACCACCGGCCTGGAGGGACCAGCCCGACATGCGCCTCGAGCGCGCGGCGCTGCCCATCCCCAGCCATGTGTGTGAGTACTCCACCTTCATTGGGCTCGGCAGCAGGCTGGATCGGGCGGTGCTGGGGGCTCTCCTCGACACCAGGCTGCAACAGGAGGAGACTGCAGCTAGGATGAACGGGTTCGAGGCGCACCGGCGCGAGCTTTACACTCAGGACGTGCATCACGTCTGCGCCCAGGCCCTAGCGGACGCCCTGGTCATGCAGGCACCAGGACCCAGCGCGCCCATCAGCGATGCGGAGGATGCACGCCAGCACGCTTGCGAGCGGCTCGAAGTCTACCGAAATCTGGCCCGGGCCCACCTGCAGGCCCTGCTGGTGGAGGTCTGGCAGGTGCAGCCGGCTGAACGGAGCAACGGCAGCCTCGCGCAGCGGACGGCGCTGGCCATCGAAATCTGGGGCAGCATGTTCTCCCGCCCCACTCCTCTCCAACAGTCCCTGCTGCCCGGCCCAAGGGCGCTTATCGACCTGTATGTGCGCTCCGGCCTCGCACTGGAGGCACTGCGGGAGCCCCCGACCAGCAATCCTTCGCTGCAGCGGCTCATGGAGGGACCCTACTATCGCGTGCCAGCCGGCAGCTTCGCGCCGCTGCCACAGGGGCAGCCGGACCCGGTGGAGTTCGACCGCTGCCTCTTCGCGTTCAGCAGGGGCGACCCGATCTACTTTGACGCAGAGCCTGGGCTGCTGAGCAACATGGTGGAGGCCTACCAGCAGACAGCCCGCTCCCTGGTCATGGTGACCACGGAGTGCATCCTTCGGCACCCCGAGCCATCACCTTACACACGTGATCGGTTCAGCCGCCAACTGCTGCAGGCCGCAACAGCGGCGCTGCGCGACGTGGCGGATGCACAGCACGCGGGCGGTGACCCAGCCCACGACCGGGCTTGGCTGGCACGGGTGTGGCCCCTGTTTGTGCAATGGGCCAATGGCTTGGTCGACTGGCGCATGGAGGCGGGCACCAGCACCGCCTATGCCCGCTTGGAGCCCTATGTGGGGAACCGCGCCCTCCACGCCTGGGCGCGTCAGATCTTCATGGCGGTGGTGGAGAGCGAGGAACAAACGCCCGAAACGGGCGAGCTCAACCTGGCCCTGGCAACGGCCATTGTCAGGTCGGTGGTGCCAAGGCCGCGCAACCGGTGGAGCAAGCCCATGTTCAGAGCCTGCACGCTGCGGCGGGGCTACTGGCCCAGCCCCCTTGAGCAGCACCCGAGTGACCAGGGCGATGGGCACGGGCCCGGCGGGCCTGGAGGGCCAGGCGGTGGCCCTGGGCCCGGCGGACCCGGAGGGCCGGGCAGCGGCTCTGGTCCCAGCGGACTAGGAGGAGGTGGGGCAGGAGGCAGCGGCGCCGCCGGTGGCGGGCAGGAAGGCCGCGGCGGCAGCCCCCCCAGCAAGCGCCCCAGGGGCCCAGAAGGGAATACGCAAGGATCAGGAGGCGGCGGGAAAAATACTGGCGATGGAGCAGGAGGCGGCGCTCTGAGCAGCAGCTCGCGCCAGGAAGCAGCCGGTCAGGTAAGGGGCAGCGGCGCCGCCGGCGGCGGGCAGTCAGGCCTCGGTGGCAGCCCCCCCAGACACAAGGGGCGCAGCGCCCAAGAAGCTAGGATCCGGCCATGGGACAGGAGGCGGCGCTGGGAGCTACAGCTCGCGCCATGAAGCAGCCGGGGAGGAGGGGGCCAGGGCCGCACCGAGCGGCCAGCCGCAGCAGCGCGGCAGCTCAACAGGCGGACGGGCCAAGGGTGGCCCCATTGGCGGCGGCAGCCAACCCCCACGCAGGGCCGTGCGGGGTGGCGCCAGCAACAGCCAGCAGCGGGCGTTCCCCTGGGATCCGGGCACCAAGCCCGGAGCGGCCGCATCTCCAGGAGGACACGTGTCCGCCGTGCTTCAGGGTGTTGCCAATGGCTGCGTCCAACGCGCCGCCGCAGGTTTACAGCGGGCATGTGCATGGGTCACGGAGGCTGCCCAATCGCTCGCCGCCGCGCCAGCGCGGGCCTTGCGAGTCAGCGACCAGGCATCGCTCCAACTTTTTCTCCTGCTCCTCCTGGTCACATGGGCTGCAACGCCCAAGGAGCCCACCGTGACCATGCGCCTGCCGCTGGGAGGCGGGTAAGCGGCGCGTTGGCGCCGCACTGTTGGTCGGTGCGGGGGTGCGGCCCAGCGTGCTTCCGCGGACTGGAGGCGTCGGCTTAGGCGGCTTTCTGCTCTGGTGTGCCCTCACTGGAGCCCTCGCGCGCGGCATAAAATCGCTGCCCTGCTGGCTCACACAGGCCGTGGCGGGCCTGGTGGCCACTGTCATCTGCTGCTGCACCCGGCTCACCCTCGCACTGCTGCTGCGGATGTGCGCAGCCATTGACCAACTTGCGGTCACGGCTGCTGCACCCCGCATGCGCACCATGCCATGGCGAGTGGGCTGGAAGTGGCACAAGGGAGCGGGTGGCAAGCGCAAAACCAGGGCGAGGCGTGGCTACTGGGAGCCGGTGTGCGTCCCTGCTGGCCCCTCTAGGGCTGTGCGGTCTTGGGGACCCCTGGCGTGGATGCTCACCGCCCTGCTGCTGCTGGGCGGCGCGGCAGCCTCAGGCGCCATGTGCGGACGCGTCATGCCTTCCGGACTGGAGGCGCACGATGCTCCCCTCATCGGCCCCGCTGCGCTTACCGCCCTGGCCAGCCATGAGCAGCAGCGCGCGCGGGAGGAGATCAGGTGGGCCGGCAGGCCGCCCAGGGCGGTGTGGGGGCTGCCACCCGAGCGGCACCCGGCGGCTTTCGCAGCTGTGAGTGCGTATTCCCCGGAGTCCGACACCTACGCTGCAGCATACGCGCGTTACCAGAAGGACCCGGACGGCGGCTGGACCTGGGGCTGCAGCAGGCATCTATCGCCTGCGCAGCTGGAGGAGCTGCAAGCAACCGTTCGCGCTCGCAAGGGCACCGCCTTTGCATACACCACGCGGGAGATGCCCGGCTACCATGGCGGGCAGGGGCCGTTCACCCTCGAGCTCACCAAGAGCGGCCCCATAGCGCAGCCGCCAAGGCGCTACTCGCCGCAGGAGCAGGCCGTCATTGCCGAGAAGACGAAGGAGCTGGTTGAATCCGGGCTAGCGGAGGAGTACGACGGGCCTACTGTGTGCGTCGTGAACCCCGTGCTTGCTGCCAAGAAGGACGAGCAGACCGGGCAGTGGACCGCGCACCGTATGGCGCAGGACTACCGCCCCGTGAACAAGCACACGGCGCATGACAAGTACGGCCTGCATCGCCCGGAGGACATATTTGCCAAGGTCGGCAAGGCTCGCATCTTCAGCAAGCTGGACATGCGGCAGGGGTTTTTGCAGATCCCCATCGCGCCCGAGGACAGGGCGAAAACTGCTTTTTGGTGTGGCAACAAGATCATCGCCTACACCCGCATGCCATACGGGCTAAAGAACGCATCCGCCAAGTTCCAGCGTGTCATGGACTTCGAAATCGCCAAATCTAAGCTGGACCACTGCGCCATCGCGTTCATCGATGATCTGCTCATCTGGAGCGACACACCGGAGGAGCATGTACGGCATGTTGCTGCCGTACTGGATATGCTGCACGCCTGCGGGCTTCGTGCGCACCCCGACAAGTCCATCTTCGGTGCCGATGTGCTAGAGTACCTGGGCCACAACCTGAGCTCGGAGGGCATCTCGCCCCACCAGGCCAAGGTCTCAGCCATCCTCGCCATGCAGCCGCCCGCATAGCGTGTCGGAGCTGCGCTCTCACCTGGGCTTCATCAACTACTACCGCTGCTATGTGCCGCACATGAGCGCGATGGCGGCTCCGCTCAATGCGCTGCTCAGGAAGGGCGTGCCCTGGTCATGGGGCCCTGAGCAGCAGGCGGCGTTCAACAGCATTAAGGCGGTGTTTGCTCAGGAGGGCGTGATCCTGCGGCGAATGGACTATTCGCGCCCCTTCATCCTCCACACCAACTTCTCCAATAAGGGCATGGGGGCAGTGCTAGGGCAGCGGGATGACAACGGCAACGAGTACATCTGCGCAGCCATCAGCAGATCGCTGAACGTCCATGAGAAGAACTACTCCAGCTACAAGGGTGAGATGGTGGCGGCCTGCTGGGCAATCCGCACGCTGCGGCATCACCTGCTCGGGGGTCCGCCCTTCGAGCTTGTGACAGACCACCAGCCGCTCACCTACCTCATGACTTCGGAGGGGCTGACTGGGCACTATGCTCGCATGCAGCTCATCCTTCAGGAGTTCAACTTCACCATCCGTCATCGCCCCGGTGCCAAGCACCAGAACGCAGACTCTCTGTCGCGTTCACCCTTGCCCACCACGGAGGACAACAGCGGCGCGCGGTGTGATCACGAGCCAGCGGAGGGCCCGCAGCATCATGCGCCCGCACGGGAGGCCGCGCCGGCAGGCAGCGCCCCCAGCGGTGTGCAGCTTGGGGTAGGAGGCGGAGGAGGAAGCGCCAAGACGGCGGCCGCGGTGAGTTGGGCGCTGGGCGGCTCACCGACTGGCGCCTGCGCGTTGGCGGCCGCGGTAGCAGCAGGCGTCAAGCAGCTGCCGGCGTGCCAGGCGGCTCTGGTCAGCAGGGCCAGGGAGCAGTTTCTGGCCAACCAGGCAGTGTGCGCAGCCACGGGGGCTGCAGCGCCTGCGCTGGACAGCCTGCCGCCCAGCTCAGAGGAGTTGCTGCGCGGCAACAACGGCTATTGGACGGACAAGGCGGATGCAGAGCCTGCCCACGACCCGCCGAGCGCGAGGCAGCGGCAGGCGGCGCTGCACCAGCGCGCGTCAAATCTGCTTAAGGCTGCCAAACTGGCGCCACAGGGCGGCGGCGTCGGCGGTGTCAGGGGTGAGGTGCAGCTGCCAAGGCGTTTCTTCCGTGCAGCCAAAAGCACGGGGATAACGCTGTTGGAGCCAGTGGGCGGGTGTTGCGCCATGCTTGAGGCCTGCCTCAGGGCTGGGCTTCGCGTGTCGCGGTACCTGCTCACCAGGGACCAGGAGCAGCCAACGGCGTACGTGGCGGAGCGGCTGGCGCTGCTGGCGGGGCTATATGCTCACCAGTTTCCGCCCGAGGCGTTTCGGGACGCCTTCACCGCGTTGCCGGTGCCGGTGGCCGAAGTGACCGAGGCCATGCTGCTGGACGCTGGCCAGGGTGATGGCACGCAGTGGCTACTGGGTGCCTCGTGGAGTGCTCGGCACCCGCTGCCGGATGCGCAGCTCAACGCACTGCATCACGTTGCGCGAGTGCTGCTGCTCCTGCAGCAGGTGCAGGTAAGGGCGCCCGCGTTTTGGGTTGAATGGGAGGAGGGCCCACACAGCATGCGCTTGGGCAACCGGCTGCCGGTGGTGCTGGAGGCGGAGCGGCTTGGGGCCAGGGTGAAGCGCAGCAGCACGCTCTGGAGCAACCTGCTGCCGCGCGGGGCGTGGCAGCAGCTGACTCGGGCGGGACTGGAGCCGGCGGCGGAGCTGGCAGACTTGGGCCCCTTCGTCGACGGCCAAAGCAGGCCGTTGGCGGGGGCGCTCCCGGCATTTGCTGCCCCCAGGCTAATGCCGGCCACCGACGGGTCAACAGTGTACGAGCGGGCGCCTGGTGCGGCCAAGGCCACAGCCCCATCTGTCTCCACGCGGGAGGCGCTCAAGGGCTACCATCCGCTGGTGGGGGAGCTTGGGCCATTGGAGCGCACGCAGCGCTGCAGCATGATTAACGCGGCGGCAGACGTGGGTGTAAGCAGCTTGCTCTTGGCAGCAGCCCTCGCCCTCAACCAGCCTGCACCTGCAGCGCTGGCGGTCATGTGCAGCCACGCGCGCGGTGTTGGGGCATCAGTTGCGCCCGGGCCTGGCAGCAGCATGTGCAGTAGGCGCGCTGAAGGTGGAGCCCACGTGGCCCGCTTTCGTCGCACTTGCCACGGCGCTGGAGCAGGCAGAGCAGCGCAGCTCGCCCACATGCCCTGACATCTGGATGGACGTGAACACCATGGCCTACCTGAGGCAGGGACGGGTGGACCCAGCCTGGCCCCAGGAGGAGGCGCGCAGGGTGAGACGCAGGGCGCGCCACTACCGGCTGCAGGGCCAACGCTTGCTGCGGGTCATGCCGCTAAGCCATCACCGGGGGGTGCCTGCGCCAGATGAGCGCAACGCGCTGGTACGGAGGGCGCATGAGGAGACCGGGCACTTTGGCGTCCGGCGAACGGCAGCGCTCGTGCGCGCCAAGCATTGGTGGTACGGGCTGCGCCGTGACGTGGAGGCTATTGTCACAGGCTGCGAGGCCTGCGACCTGGTCGCAGGCCGTGGCGCGCCGGTGGCTGGCGGCCTGAACCCCACGCCCATCAACGGCCTGTTCTATCGCTGGGGCGTGGACCTGTGCGGGCCGTTCACCAAGACCGCCCGCGGCCATCGCTACGTCATGGTGTGCGTGGAGTACTTCTCTAAGTACGCCGTCTTCGTGCCGCTAACCTCCAAAGGGGCCAAGCACACGGCCTTCGCCTTCCTGCACCATGTGCTGGGACGGTTCGGGGCGCCAGCAGAGGTCTGCACCGATCAGGGCTCGGAGTGGAAGGGCGAGTTCGCGCAGCTGCTGCTGGATACGCTAACGGATCATCGCATGACTTCGGCTGCGCACCCTGAGGCCAACGGTCTCAGCGAGCGTGCCGTGCAGACCTGCAAGCGTGCGCTGGCTCGCATGATGCGGACCAACGGAGGCAAGAAGGCGGATTGGGACGAGCTGCTGCCATACGCCATGCTGGGCTACAATAGCTCGGAGCAGGCCTCAACGCGCTTCAGCCCCTTTCAGCTGATGCACGCAACGCCTCCTACGATCCCGGCGGCCATACGCCAAACATTCGAGGCGCCGCTGAACTTCGATGACCCCGACGCGGCAGAGGCCTCGGTGGTCGAGCGTGCCCATGCGGTCAGGCGGCACCTGGCCATCGCAGGGGACAACCTGCTCATAGCCCAGCATCGCGACACGTTGCGCTACGCTAAGCTGCGCGGAGGCGGGTATCACCCGCGCCTGCGGCGCTTCGAGGTCGGGGACTACGTCTACTACACTCCGACCACCTCCAAGAAGGCCCTGGTGCCGCACACGTGTGCGGTGCTGCGCGTGAAGGAGGTGAGGCAGGGCGGTGTGCTGGTGCTGCAGGGCAAAGACGGGGCCACGCTCCAAGCCCATGCGTGCCGGTGTGCACCGTGTCATCTGGAGGGCGCGAGGGTGCAGCAGCGCAGCACCAATGTGCAGGGAGAGGAGGAGGTGCGCTTGGGCAGTGCGCACTACCTGGAGCGGCAGGGGCGGCAGGAGCTGTTCCTGGTGCTGTACGACGACGGTACGGAGGGGACCGTAACGGCGACGCAGCTCCGGGGCATGCTGCTTGGCCGCGAGGAGAACGCGCCGCGGGGTGGGCCCGTGGCGAAGGTCACCTGGGCTACACGTGGCGTGAAGGTAAAGGATGTGCACCCGGGCAACGTGCCAGTGGCGTTGGCCAGCGCGATGCCGGGGCAGCATGATGAGGGTAAGGAAAGGGCGGTGCATGCAGAGGTGCGTGCGGGTCGGCTGGAGGCTACACGGGTGACCAGCCGGCAGTGGAGCCAGCTCAGCAGCAGTGTCGAGTTTGGGGGATGCAAGGAGGTAGTGTTCAGCGCGGCTCGCGAAACGATCGGGGTCCGGGAGGTACTGGAGGCGCAGGGGTGTTCGGTGAGGCGGTACGTGCCGCAGCAGGCATGGGATGCAGCCAGGCCTTCGTTCTACCAGCAGCTAGCGCAAGACGGACACAGCCTCGACGCTGTGGTGTTGGGCATGGGGGATGGCGCCTTGGACCTTGCGCTGCCGGCGGCGGCGGAGAACGCGGCAGCGGGGGTGTTTGCGAGGGTGCCGTGGGAGTATGTAGCGGGGGCGGATGAGGCGCGCTACGAGTGGCTCCGTGCCGCTCAACAGAGGGAGCGCCTGGCGATGTTGGGGTGGGAGGATGACGACGGTTCGAAGGGGTTTTGGCTGTGCGTGTTCAACAGCCGCGAGACTAGGGACGTGATGCTGGTGGACCGGCGGTCTGCAGTGACGCTGGTGTAGGTTAGGTGCATGCGTACGGCACGAGAGAGCATGCGGCCCCAGGCATTTCAAGGTGGTGCGGGGCATTGAAGCACTTAGGACTGACGTGTGAGGTGGCTGTTTGAGCCAGCATGTTGCAAGAGCACAGCATCAAAGCACGCTTTCAAAATAAAAAAAAGGGAGAGAGAGGTGAACGGTGGACGGTTGGATGCAGCAGAGACTGCAGACTGAAGAGGCAGGGACATACTGACTGTCGTGAGCGCGCAAGGTGCGCGAAGACACGCAGGTCGACGCACTGCGTTGCACTTGTGCGCCGAGGAGGCGAGTGGCGTGTCTTTACTCAGTGGGCACGTGTGCAGCATCTGGGCGTGACAGCTGTCACGACCGGCACTGCACCTGGTCATTTCACTGTCACTGGGCGCAGTAGGGCGCAGGTTGATGCCCTGTGCGTGCCGTGTGTCGGTCCCGGGTACCGCGGTCTCGTGGCAAGAGTGCCGGCAGGTGCAAGTAAGGTTCCCACGGTGGCATGTGTGGCAAGGGAGTGACCGCACTGTTAGCGGTTAGGTTTGGCTTTGTGCCTTTTGTGGTCGGCACTTGACTTGTAGAGGTCCATTGTGTTTGTTGCGTCAGTAATCGGGCCGTGCTGGTGCGAAGCCGTGCAAGCGTGCGATAGTACCTGCTTCGCCTGGAGCTCGGGGTGTGTGAGCCGTTACCTGTTTACGTGAGGTGCTTGGCCTGCCTTGTGGCGTTGCGAGTGACCTAGCTCGACAGTGCGGGTCGGTGGGTCAGTATCGGACGGTGCAGATCGCATCTATCTCTCTAAGCCGTACAGGGGACGCTTACGTTTGGTCCCGAGCAACGCTGGTTGCGTTGCTCGGTTTACTGTGGTCTGTGCCAAAACTCCGAAGCTTTACTGTAAGCAACAAGGATAGTGCCCGACTTACAGCGCGAGTCCGCAGCCCGCCCCATTTGCGTTAGGGGAACAACTCTCTATTTCCACTCTGTAGTGTAGCCTAGCATGGGATAGCCGACGTCTTCCAAGTAGATAGCAAGGTGAACCGTCGAGTGCCGAGCCTGACAAGGGGCAAGGGCTCTTACGGCCAGTTCTCTGCTGTCTGGGGTTGACGTGCGCCTTGCTGCCGAGCGTAGCTGCCTTTGAGCGCTGGCTTGAGCGCATCCTGGTGTTTGCGCACCACCAGGACGCTAGGGGATAGGAGGTTACAGCTTGGGAGGTTCGGACCACTGTCATCATCAGCTCTCGGCATCGGCATCCTACTGCTCCGTCCAACGTGCAACCGCACGACGGCAGGCGGGACTTAGCCCGTGCCATTTCGCCCTTCTCAGTGGCGTGTCTTTACTCAGTGGGCACGTGTGCAGCATCTGGGCGTGACACCCAATCCTCACCCCCCTCCCATAATATATTTGGTTGAGCTTGCCTGGGGTCTGAGGAAGGATTGGGGGTGCGGGGAGGACTGTGTTTGCCGGCCCCCCCTCCCCCAATCCTCACCCCCCTCCCATAATATATTTGATTCAGCTTGCCTGGGGTCTGAGGAATGTTTGGGGGTGTGAGGAGGACTGTGTGTGCCGGTCCCCCCTCCCCCAATCCTCACCCCCCTCCCATGATATATTTGATTCAGCTTGCCTGGGGTCTGAGGAATGATTAGGGGTGTGGAGAGGACTGTGTGTGCCGGTCCCCCCCTACCCCAATCCTCACCCCCCTCCCATAATATATTTGATTCAGCTTGCCTGGGGTCTGAGGAATACGAATGATTGGGGGTGTGGGGAGGACTGTGTGTGCCGGCCCCCCCTCCCCCAAGCAATCCTCACCCCCCTCCCATAATATATTAGATTCAGCTTGCCTGGGGTCTGAGGAATGATTGGGGGTGTGGGGAGGATTGGGGAAGGGGGGGCGGGAAGGTGCGCATTGGCACCTGCTGCATGCTCTGATGTTTTGTACGTGGACAAGCGGGGCTGACGTTGCGGTGGCAGGCGTGGTCGGGGCCGAGGGAGGACTGTGTGCGCTGGGCGGCCCCCGCGGCGGGGCGGGGAGGTGGCGGCGGCCTGCGGGCCTGCTGCCAGTGCCGGTGCTGCCGTGCATGGGGGGCCGCTGGCGTGCTGAGGTGCTGGATAGGATGCGCCAAGGGTTGCAGCGTGTCGCATTGGCACCTGCTGCATGCCGATGCATGACTCACTAGTACATTCTTCAACTACATGTGGTCCGGGCTGTTTTCCTTGTCAACAAGAGGCCTCCAGCAGCACCAGGCTTGCATTACCCTCGTGCCGCAATGGGCTGCAGCTCTCATTCCCTGCAGCTGGTCTCAGTGCTCTGCTTTGGGGTCTTGTGCCACTTTGCCAGCAGCACAGGGCTTACACTCCCCCTGGTGCTGTGACTGGGCACAACTCTCATTCCTTGCGGCTCAGTTCATGGCTGCAATTGTGCATAGCCCTGGTGTTACAAGGCTGGGGTCCTGGTTTTTGCTTGATGTGGGTGTTGCGTGGCAAGGTGCTCAGGGGACCTCCCCTGCTTGGGCATCAGGGTGGTACAGATATCATACGCTTTTGATACAGCGCATCCAAAGATAAGGTTTCACTACGTCCTGTGCGGCGGCATAGCAGCCCTCGCGGCTGTGCTTACGTGCGATGCCCCGCGAATGTGCAAGCTGCCGCAAACCCTGTTGCTCACTGAGCTAGCAGTTGGGTTGAAAGCATTGTACCCCTAATGCTAACTGGCTCAAATCGCGACACCTTTTGGGCGTTTGACTTGCAGTGTTCGCCAACTCATCGGGCGTGGGGTCCCAACGCGCCGCTTCCCTCGCCTCCCAGCGGGCACGCGCACGGTCACCGCTGGGTCCTAAGGACGTGCCGCCCCATGGACGAGAAGCAGCAGCAGGAAGGCTTGGTTTGCAGCTGCAAAGTCGAAGGCACGCAGAGCTTCTGCTGGTGCGATCAAAAAGATTTGGGCCACAGTGGTGACCCTTGCACATGCCCGCTGCACACATCTGGCGGCACGTTGTGCGCAGCTCCAGGTGGTGCGCGGAAGCACGGTGGAAAGGCTTTCCTGGCAGCCTTGGGCCTCGTGGGCTCCGAGCCCGGGTCCCAGGGGAACTGCCCGCCCTTTAGGGGCTTGACGGGGTCCCACGGGAACGTCCGCCGATAGGGAGGCCAAGCGCCACCAGGTGGCCTCCAGTGTGAGTGCGCCTCCAGCATCTTACCCCGCTGCTTGTGCCAGCACCTGCTTGTGCCAGTGACACCTGTCGCGGACTGCGTTGGGGGCAGGCGGCTTGCTGCGCCTGGCTGATCGGAGCCGCCCTTGCTCCGTTCGGCCGTTGGGCTGCTGCTGCTGCCCCATGTACCGCCGCCTCCGGCGCCTCCTCCGCCTCCACTATCCGGCCTGCCGCCACCCTGGCGGCACGGCCATGCGGGTGCGTTGTCGCCTCCCGCTGGCAACGCCGGCGATTGTAGCCCGCCGTCAGCCTGGGCCGTTTCGGGCGGCCGTGGGATGGGCCCAAGGTTAGGCTGGCCCCAGCACGCCACGGGGGCTGGTCGGGGCGCCAGCTGCGCCTGCAGCCGCTGCTGCGCCGGCTCACCGTCCGTTGGTCCTCCATCCTCCAGCGTGCTGCCCTCACGCGGCTCACCCTCTCAGTCAGCGATGCGCCCTCATCAACTGCCGGTGCCTCCGGCGCAGGCGGCCCTGCACCTGCTGCCACGTCCTGTGGCACGTCTCCACCGCCCCTGGCCCGTTGCAAAGGGCCTGCACCACCGCTGTCGGGTGAAGGCAGAGGTGGTGGTGGGGCCGGTGGTGGGCGCGGCAGGCAGAGGCTGCACGCTGGGAGCCCATGCTGCTGGTCCACCGCCTGCATGTGTCGTACCTTGTAGGTGGATGCAGATTTGCTGCCACAAGAATGCGGTGCCGTGGGGGCGCGGTCCAGGTGGCGCCAGGGAAAGCGCCGTGGCTGCTGGTCCGGTGGCATGCGGTGATGCGGCGCTGGGACTGCCGGGTGCCTGCCAGGCCTGGCTGCTGCTCCGTCATGTGCAGCTGCGTGGGGCTCCCGGTTTGGCGCCCTTGCGAGGCCCCTCCTGTGCGCCGCCGCTGGGGCGCTCCGTGACGGTTGAGGCCTGCTGTGGGCCTCATCTCGCTCCCAGGGCACTCCCGTCAAGCGTGAGCGGCTGGCCGCCCGCCATCTGCTGTCACCCGCGCCGTACGAGGTCGCTGGGCCGCAGGGCTTCTGCCCGTGTGCGGCACCTCCATATCCAACGCGGTGGCGCCCGGGGCGTCCGACCGCTCCTCCTTCTCTGACGTGGCGGCGCCTGCTGGGGCTGCCGCCAGTCCCTCCTGGTCCAACACGGCTGCGCCTGAGACAGCCGTCTGCTCCTCCTGCTCCCATACACGGATGTTGGGCACGATGAGGGTGCCCGGTGCAGGTGCGGCACCCAGGTCGTGGGCTGCCCGGTGAGTGGGCTGCGGCGAGCCAACCAGCTGGCCGTACGGCACGGCGCCACGTGCCACCAGGGACACAGTGGGTCCAGGCGAGTTGGCGCTCGCTGCGGCCTGCAACTCCGCCCGGCTTGCCACGCCACCGTTGCCACGCACCAGCTGTGATGGCGGTACAGGCTTGCCGTACACCAGCTGCGGCGTGGGCGCCTCGTGCTCCGTTGCGGCGCGGCAAGCTGCTGCATGCCCCTCCGCCTGACCTGGCGGCGCAGCGTCTTTTTTTTGTATGTATGGATTTACAGTTTTGGCCCCCTTCCAGGGCGCAGCCTCGTCGTACGTTGCGCAGGAATGCATCTGATAGACTCATAGACTCCTAGACACGTCGCGAAACAACACCTAGTAGTTCCCGCCCATTTTCCTCGCCCCGGCCTGCGGGCCGGCGCCGCGCCTTACATCTGCTTTTGTAAAATGAATAGCTTCCAGTAGCATACCTCGGCGTCGCGCCCGGCACGGCCCTCCCGCGAGATGGCGATGCGCATTCACCACACCACCACCAACAACGCCTTGCGGCGCCTTGCAGCCGCGGTATCTGGTTCTCCTGCTCCTATGATTCTTGGGACCCCGCTCAACCGGCCAAGGGCCCAGGACTCCGAGCTCATCGCGGCCCTTCAGGCCGAAGCCGCTGCGCTGCGTGAGAAGGTCGACCGACTTGAGACAGCTTACCTGGAGTACCTGCCGGTGGCCACGGAGCTCCGGGACCTGGTCCCGCTCCTCCGCGCCTTACTCAGGCGCGGCTTGACCTCTGAGACCGACGGTCCCGCGGGCACCCCGGCCACGCCGGCCACGCCGGCAACCCCGGCCACGGCTGCCGCTGCGGCCCCCGGGGGGGAGCGCACAGGGATGGCCGCCGCTGCTGAGCCGGCCGCCACGCTGCCCCCCAAGACGGAGGGTGGGATGCGCCTGACGGAGGCCCGGGACACGCCACGCCCCCGGCCCACCGCCGACACAGCCTACCTCATCCGCAACGAGTTTGTGATCATGGACATAGCTGAGACGGCGGAGGCGGCTATGGACGCGGTGCGGGAGGCCGTGCAGGGCGACGGGCAGTCGGAGCTGGTGGTGGCGATGCCGGAGGCGGGCAGTGGCAGCGCGGCCCCCACAGGGCAGGGAGCGGATGGGGTGCTGAAGGTGCTGGATGTGTTCTCATACACAGCCCGCAGCGGCCCCAACGCCGGGAAGCAGATGCGGCGGGCTGCGGAAGCCCCAGCGCTGCAGCCTCGCCTGTTCCGCTCCTGCGGGACCTGAAGGCGCGGGGCCTGGTGCTGCGCGACTCCCTCACCGCAGGGCGCCTGCTGCGCCGCCTGCGGCAGCCTGCATTCCGGCAGCTGCAGGCGCCGCCGGCCGCGGTGGTACGCGGCGTGGAGATCGAGGTGCTGGGCGACGGCGGTCGCTACCACCGGTGGAGTTCGGGGCCGGCCAGGCCCTGCCCTCGGCGGGGTCACGGCGGCCGCCCGCCTCCCGCCTGGAGCGCCGGCGCGACTGCCACCGGGGCCCGTCCCCTCAGCAACCGCTTCGGCGCTAAGGCGGCGGCTGAGGAGGCGGCGCCACCCAGCGCGGTGCAGCAGCAGGACCCGGCGTCGGCCGCCTAGGGTAGCTCAAGTGAGGCTGGGCGGGGCTTGCGGGTGCTTTTGTGGAACGTGCACGGGCTTACTGCTGTTAAGCTTGCCGACGTGGTCTTCCTGGAGCGGGTAAATGCGCACGACGTGGTGGTGGTTACTGAGACGCACTGCACCCTAGCACGCCCTGCCAGCCAGCTTGTGCTCCCGGGCTTCCAGCTTTTGCCTCCATGCGTGAGGGCGGGGCCGCGGGTGCAAGGAGGTGTGACTGTCTACGTTCGTGAGGAACTGGCGGGGGCGTGCACAGAGCTGAAAGGGCCGGATGGTTTTGCGGGCTGTGAAGCCGTGTGGTTGCAGGTTGCAGCTAGCCGCCTCAACCGAGAGGGCCGCAGCCTGTTGGTAGGCGCTTTCTATGCCTCCCCAGCGGATGCCACGGTGTACCGGCAGCAGCGACACCGGACTGATGGCGAGGTGGCAGCCGATTTGTACGCGCACATACGGGACAGCATCTCGGCACTCGCGCTCCCGACCGACGAATTGCTCATGTTGGGTGACTTCAATGCGCGTGTAGGGGCTCAGCGGGGTACAGATGGCAAAGTGCACAAACTGTACGACATCCCGGATGTGGAGTACCTCGACAGCCTGGGGCGGGACTTAGGGGTGCATCTTGTTGATGCTGAAGCCTACCGGTGTGTCCCTGGCAAGGGGCCTGCCACGTGTGATAAGCACCACAACAGCTTTGGCCTCGAGTTACTGGATTTGTGCCGTCAGTATGAGCTTGTGGTGCTCAATGGCGGGGCCCCTGGAGACCCGACTGGCGCGTGCACGTACATCTCGCCGTTGGGTGGAGGAAGCATGATAGATTTGTGTCTTGCATCCCCGGCATTGTTTACATCAGTCAAGCACTTGCGGGTCATGAAGCGGCCTGCTCGGGCTAGTGGCAGCAACGGCAAGCTGTTCTCGGACCACTGCCCTGTGTCGATTGCCCTAGACGTGTTGAGCGAACGTGTTCAGACAGGAAAGACAAAACCCCGCATTCGGTTTGATGTTTCACGCTATCGACGGTATGCTGCATTCTTTGACGGGGCTGAGGCGCCGGTGCTTCAACGTGCCCGGCAGGCCATGCAGGCGCTACGCCAAGGGGCGCGCGGTTACCGAGGTTGTTGAAAGCATCAGCAACGACCTGTTTAAATGCATGCAACAGGCTTTTGGCGGCGGCAAGGTGGTGGACGTGGGCAAGGCTGCTTGGTGGAACGATGCGTGCACTGCGGCCAAGATGCATATGCTGAAATGTGCTGCAGTACTGCGGAAGGGGGCGGACGGGACGAACACCGCCGACGCAGCGAGCGCCCAGGCGCGGCGTGCATACAACCGCGCCAAGCGTGCAGCCCGACGTGACCACGACCTACAGCAAATGCACGCGTTTGTCACGTCTTGTCGTACGAACCCCCGGAGGCTGTGGGAGAAGCTGCGGGGCGCTGCCCCTCCGTGCATCCTAACGGACATGGAGGTGTGGAGGAGGCACTTTGCAGGCTTGTTGTCTGGAGGCATGGAACGGGATGAGGAGGCTGACCGCCAGGCGCACGGCATTCTTACGTACATTAATTGTGGGCCGGGTGAGGGTGATGCTTATGCATGGCAAAGGAACAGTAAAGTTAGTGAGCGACGCACGCTTGCTGCTGAGCTGAACAAGCCTATTGAACTCGCTGAGGTGATTGTGGCCATTAAGGCCCTCCGTAATGGGCGCTCTCTGGGCCTGGAGAAAGCTCCCGCTGAGTGCTACCGATGCGCGGCAGGTCCCGCCACCTGACGCGGAGGATAAGCGCGAAGTGAACATGATTGCGCCGGTCCTGTATGTGCGATTTGCTGGAGTATATTCGTTCGACGGGTGATGTACCGGAGCAGTTTGTGGTGTCTGCCCTTACTCCCATCCCCAAGCGGGGAGGGGAGCCCCTTGATCCTGGGGGGCATCGGGGCCTGGCAGTCGGGGGTGCGTTGGCGAAGTGCTATGCCATCATTCTGGACCGAAGGTTGGCAAGGTACAGCGAACAGCATGGATTGCGATGTGCATGGCAGGCTGGATCACGAGCTGGTCTTTCCACGTGCCACAACTTGTATGTGCTACGCTGCGTGAAGGGGCAGTATGAACGGGGCCTAGGCACGGAACCGCTTTATGTGTGCCAAATCGATTTTGAGAAGGCCTTTGACAAGGTTCCACGCCAGTTGTTGTGGGCACGGCTCGAAGAACGTGGCATCAGCGGTGCTATGCTCAAAGCGTTGCAGGATTCGTACAGGCGGGTGCTGCTGAGGGTGAAGGTGAATGGGCGCCTGGGCCCAGTGGTGGGGTCCAGCCTGGGGGTCAAGCAGGGGTGCCCCATGAGCCCAGGGCTGTTTGGGTTATTTATCGAAGTGATCGCTGATTATCTTGATACCAAGGATGCGCGTGAGGGGAAGGAGATGCGTGCAGACAAGGTGCCTCGTGTTGGCTTACGTGCAGTGCCGCTTTTGCTATATGCAGACGACCTCAGCATCTTTTGCACGTGCCCTCAGCGGCTCAGCAAGGTGCTGGAGCTGTTAGAGCATTTTTGTGCTGCTTACTGCATGCGTGTGAACGCAGGCAAGAGTGAGATCTTGGTGTTTCACAGGGATGCGGGGAAGCGTGAACAGCTTGGCGCAGCGGCGCGTTTCGTGTCATGGGCAGGGCTGTCCCAGTGCAGCATAGGGCCAGGTATCTTGGAGTGTACTACGGGCCCGGTAGCGCGTTTGACAGCTGTGTGGAAGAGCTTCTTTTGGCAGGTCAACGGGCCATGCACGGGCTGGTGGCCAACCTTGACGCCAACCGGCTGTTCGCCCCTGCCGTGCGTGTATCTAGTTTTAATGTGCAGGTTAGGTCAGTTTTGTCGTGCGCGGCGAGGTTTGGGCTCCAGACGTGATATGCGCTTTGCTGGGGTGTGGCCCGGGGTATCGTGGCCGAGAGGTGACCTCTTCCATCTTTGATCGGGCCATGAAGCATCATATGTGCGTTGTACAGAAGGATTTCTTAAACGGTGTTGTGGTGCGCGTGTCCCACCGGTGCGGCTGCTGTACAGAGAGCTGGGTCAGCTTCCGCTACATCACTACTGGTTGGGCCTTGTGTGTTCGTTCTGGAACAGGCTTGTGGCTGGTCAAAATTCTTCGTACGGGGACGCCTTCAAATATAACTTGCGCCTCGCTTTGTCTGGTGCCACGCAGATAGTGGATCGGCGGGGAAGGGTGCAGCGTGTCGATGTGCGTGCTGATGAGCGCGTTGTTTCGTGGGCTGCCAAGGTCCTGGCTATCCTAAGGCGTCTGGGTTACGAGTGGCCGTCAGGGTGTCACGGGGTGGACGGGTATCTCCGCCCCATTGACATTCCTAGTGTACACAGTGCTTTTCGCAACCTTTTGGTTGATGAATGGGGTTCACATAATCAATCGCAGTCGGATCCGCGCGATTACTGTGAAAGTACTGGTGTTACCATGTCTCGGTACGTTCAGTGGATGGGGCCTCCTCCGTGTGACGAGGACGCTTCTGGTGATGTTGACACGTGTCAGTACCAGCGTGTGTACCTGCCGGCTAATCAGGTTCATGCTATCATGCGGCTGCATGTTTGCAATTGGCCTTTAGAGGTGTATAGGAACACTGCACGTGCACGTAGTGAGCGTGTGTGCACAAGGTGTGCTGCTGGAAAGCCTGAGGATGAATATCATGTGGTCTTTGAGTGCGCTGCTTATAACGACCTTCGGTCTAGCAGTGGGCTCTGCTTTGGGCAGGATTTCAAGTCATGGTGGGACACTTCCTGTCCTGTTAAGGTTGGACGTTTTCTTGTTGCTGTACAACAGCAACGCAACGCTTCATGATTGATTCCTGATAGGTGTGGTCGGGACCAGTAAGGATCGTGTGGCCACACCACCTGGAATGTAACACAAAATGCCAAATAACGGGGCAGGGCTGGCTCCGGCAATCAGGGACACGGGGTTTCCCACCCCTCTCGCTGTACGGTTAGGAGCCAAACAGCTCCAACGGGTTGGTAGGCCGCAATTAGAACGGGCCTCAAGTTTCACCATATCTCAGCCTGGCCCCGCCCCCACGCAGCTTCCCGTGGACGCACACCCACAGAACAAACAGCGTCTCTACCCGTGGCCCCCACCTACCCTCCTACCAGGGAGGAAAGCGTCTTGCTGCGGCGCGCTGCCGTACGGTGCTGGCTCCTCCTGCTCCGACGCGGCGGCGCCTGTGGCAGCCGGCCGTCCCTTCTGTTCTGATGCTGCGGCGCCTGTGACAGCCGGCCACTCCTCCTGCTCCGATGCAGCGGTGCCTCCGGCAGCCAGCAGTCCCTTCTGTTCTGATGCTGCGGCGCCTGTGGCAGCCGGCCACTCCTCCTGCTTCGATGCGGCGGCGCGCCTGTGGCACAGCCACTCCTCCCACTCCGTCGTGGTGGAAATAACAATAATAATGTTACGCGGGCATGACCCTGCGTGGTATTAAGGGGGCAGGGCGTTTGTACGCGTCTACCACCGTGGTTAGAAAGGGGGGGAGGTTGAGGGGTTACGGGGGGAGGGGGGGTTGGTTACGGGGGCCTCCGGCCTCATGGTGCCGGCGCATTTTGACGATGCGGTGCAGCCAGGAGACCGCATGATGGTGGAGGTTATCGCAGCATGCATTGGCGCGTCTGGCTGGGACACTGAGTTCACGGAGGAGGGGGGCCAGGTCGTTGCGAATGGTGCCCCCCACCCCAAGGGTGATAGCTTCCCTGCGGATGTATTGCACTTCCCATCCCGCTTCGGCCAGCAGGGCTGCGAGCTCTGCATGCTGTGCTGGTTTTTCCGTAATTTTCTCCTTATGTCGCAGGTCGCCTGTGTAGCCCACTTCAAGGATGTAGACTTTGTGGGCTGGGGGTCGCCCCGCATGCGTGCTGCCAGCCACCTAGGGCACCGGGCTTGGTTAGGCGTGAGGGTGGGGATCCAAAGGATGTCGGGGCGGATTTTTTTCCAGCTTGTCAGGTGCCACGGAGGGTAGCAGCCATTGTGGGAGGCGGATGCCTGTCACGTAGCCTGGTATGTTAGCGGCTGAGGTCGCGTCCATCAGCATAAAGCCGTGTCCGTTGTGTCCGTGCTGGATGGTCTCACCAATCAGTTGCACAGCCGCGTTGTGTCGCTTTATGTAGCAGCTGTGGTAGGGTTCTGCTTTGCAGCCACCCAGGATGTGGCCTCCCGAGTCGGGCTCTTGTCTGCAGACTGGGCACATGGCCTTGCCGTCGGCGTTGAGGAAGCTGCCCTTCATGGGCCTCTTGTAACGGTGTGCCAGGCCGGCGTGCCACAGTTGCCAGTACCGGTAGTCGAAGACTCGCTTCCAGTGCTTGTGCACACTCCCTCTCCGGGTGGTGGCGTTGCTGGCACGGGGGCACAGGTCCGGTGCGGCCTCCAACCAGCAGTCCGTGCTCTTGGTGTTCTGACTGTATCCACCAAGGGTGGGGCGGCCAGCGGGAGATGATCCCGCGGTTGAGGTCGTTGGCTTGCCGGTTGGTGCTGCTTTGGTGTTGGCATTTTGGCATTTTGTGTTACATTCCAGGTGGTGTGGCCACACGATCCTTACTGGTCCCGACCACACCTATCAGGAATCAATCATGTAGCGTTGCGTTGCTGTTGTACAGCAACAAGAAAACGTCCAACCTTAACAGGACAGGAAGTGTCCCACCATGACTTGAAATCCTGCCCAAAGCAGAGCCCACTGCTAGACCGAAGGTCGTTATAAGCAGCACTCAAAGACCACATGATATTCATCCTCAGGCTTTCCAGCAGCACACCTTGTGCACACACGCTCACTACGTGCACGTGCAGTGTTCCTATACACCTCTAAAGGCCAATTGCAAACACGCAGCCGCATGATAGCATGAACCTGATTAGCCGGCAGGCACACACGCTGGTACTGACACGTGTCAACATTACCAGAAGCGTCCTCGTCACACGGAGGAGGCCCCATCCACTGAACGTACCGAGACATGGTAACACCAGTACTTTCACAGTAATCGCGCGGATCCGACTGCGATTGATTATGTGAACCCCATTCATCAACCAAAAGGTTGCGAAAAGCACTGTGTACACTAGGAATGTCAATGGGGCGGAGATACCCGTCCACCCCGTGACACCCTGACGGCCACTCGTAACCCAGACGCCTTAGGATAGCCAGGACCTTGGCAGCCCACGAAACAACGCGCTCATCAGCACGCACATCGACACGCTGCACCCTTCCCCGCCGATCCACTATCTGTTACTGTTACTGTTACCCGTTGCCCGATGCCCTTTGCGAGATGTTAGATGGCGGGCCCCCCCCACGGCGCCGCGACTATGCTAACCTCTCTGAAGGCATGTTTGAGTGGTGCTTGCGTGACAATGCCGTCAAGTTGCAAATAGCTTTTATGCGATCCATCTGTGGGACCTATCGCCCAGCCCACCGCCTGTTGTTTGCCGAAATGGCTCAGCTACCGCTGCACTATTTTTGGGCTCGACTTGTCCTCCTGTTCTGGAACCGTTTGGTCAAGCAGCAAGGGTCGCTCGCCCACCACGTGCTGAGAGAGGAGATCCGGTTAGCGGATGAGGGATGGGCTGATGCTTGGGCGGGTAAAGTGCTGCGTTTTGTCAGGGAGCTCGGCGTTGATGTATGGCTGGAGTTACCTGTAGATACTGTCTCCCATGCAGATAGGGCGGCGTGGCTTGCTGGGCGCCCCTCCCTTTGCCACTGTGATGTCTAAATTTAGAGAGCGTTTGATGGCTGGTTGGGATCATGCACGGGTTAGTATCTCCCTGTGGACTTCCGTCCGGCGGAAGCGCCCTGGCATCCAGATGAGTAGGTACAAGCATCAAATGGGGCTCGCCTTTCGAGGCTCTGCTGGTTCCATGTGGCCTAAGCACGCCAAAGTGTTCATTTCGCGCGCGCACCAAGTGAAGTTGCTGTCGTTTAGGCTCTGTGCATGGCCGCTATCTGCAAATAGAGCTGTCCAAAGGGGCAGGCGTTTGGCCCGCTCCGAAAGGCTGTGTCTCGCATGCAACGGTGGTGCTGTCGAGGACGAAGAGCACGTGCTTATCCACTGCCCTGCGTATGCCAGTGCCCGTGCTACTGTTGATTTGCCTTACGACCAGGGGATCTGTGCTGTGATGGCGGTTGAGGACCAGACCAGTCTGGCAGGGCTGTTGTTTCGCATCAGTGAGACCCGGGCTGGGATATTATCCCACGGGCGTTAGGCCAGGTGCGCTTCTCCTTGTCTACTCCTGCTGACGGTCTCGGAGCCACACTGCTCATGGGGCATACCGCTGGCTGTGGGCTGCACCGCTCAAGCTATGTAACAGTAACAGTAACAGTAACAGTATGAGGCCCAGATCCAGGACACGGCGTCCAGGCAGGGGTTGCAGCACTGGTAACCAGTTGTAACCGAAGCGTTTGATATGTTACAACCGTTGTAACCTAGGTATGACGTCGGGGCATGGCATGGGCAGCAAAACCATACCGGTACGCTGCAGTAGGCAGGGGGGCAGGCTTGCATGCATGGATGGTTGTGGCTCCACGCACGTGTTCTGCCCGGTTAGTGCCAGCAGCTGTGGCTACTCAAGCAGCCACCATGCATACATAGCATGGGGATGGTGTTACAGTAGCGGTAACCGTCACACCGTGGCGTGCACCTTGCCTGTGCAGGGGAGACACCCAACCATGGGCCCACCCAGGGGAGCCCACCTGCACTTGCGTTCTTCTGCCCCTGCTTTGCATGCTGTTTGGCTAGAGTGACATGCACAGATATTATATTGTCTTGTGTACTTTGACAGTTTGTTCCAAGCCGTGCAGAGGCGGGGGGATGCTGCATTATGGGGTTTGAGTAGTACGGCGGTAGTGTTGGGTTCTTGGTTGTACCTTGGTGACTTGCGTGTTTACTGTAATGTAATATGCTTCTTCAACTTGTCAGTACATATCACCTTGCCTAATGATTAAATCGTCGTCCGCTCACGATAGGCGCTCGCGAGGCAGCCATGGCGACCTGGTCAACGGAGACAAGTACAGTGCGTTGCTTACCATACACTGATTTCGTGGCGCAGGCAATGGTCGCGCTGTGATGCTCTGCTGTAGCGTCCAACGGCGATGCCAAGGGACACGGTTCTGGGCAGAGCTCCCTCAGGTGAGTAAGATGCATACAGCACTGTCCATATGTATGTTCAAGTGATGGCTCCAGAAGATTGGTTGATATCAGCCGTTCGCGAGTCGGTCGTTTGACTGAATGGCGCTGACCCGAAGGCTGACTCTCGCTCTTCTGTTTGCTGCAGATGGATTAAGGTCACGGGCTACTGGAAAACCTGCAGATGACTGTCTTTAACCTGCTGGGCACTGCGACGACTCTGTTTGACTCACTCGACCCAGCTATGGACCCAGCGACAGCACCCAACGCACGCCACCAGGTCGGTCCTGTATGGTGCTGGGTTCTTTGCTTTAACCTTGAGGACAGAGCCACTGGCTGCACAGAGTACCAGGGGCTGGCCGCACCAGGGGAGCAAACCTGCCCACAATTCTAGTCAGGTATTGCCATGCCAATGCTTTTGAATGCAGGAAGCCGCCTTGTTTCCAAGCCCCAATGTGAAACCAAGCTGGGAGCATGCTGATGAGTAGGCAGTGGAGTTGCCATGGAACCACAAGCGCCCCTGCATAGAAATGCTTTAAGGTTTTTCAGTGCGGTAGAGGGACGTGGCCTGACACTGGCTGGATGCATGCATACTGACCAGGCGGTGTTTGGCTACAGTTGAGGACCCCGCCCCAACAAGGACCGGCATGCATTGTCAAGCAAATGGAGTAAATAGGTTTTGATGGAAGTGTCTCTGACTCTCTGTGGTGGTTAGGTAAACAGTGTGTGAGGCCTTAGGGAATGATCAAGGGCATGTATGTAGCTGCATGCTGTGCCAAGACACCGTGCACTGCACAGCTGAAGTCAGTGCATGCCAGACTGTGAATGTTGCTACGGCTCATGCATCATGTCGAGCGATATATGTAACAAAACCTGGCTTGCAAGCTGTTCTGGTCTTGGAGTCAGTTCTGGCTCAGTAACACAATCATATTGCTGCTGTCACAACTGACAGGTGGGGATGACCATGCACCACTAAGCAGGGGAAACTGTTCTGCCTGCTCACACCTAAAACCGTAACACCAAGGCAGGGAGCCTGTAATGCCTGCTAACACCTAAAATCGTAACACTAAGGCAGGGGAGACTGTGCTGCCTGCTAACACCTAAAACCGTAACACTAAGGCAGGGGAGGCTGCGTTCCATGCTAAAACCTAACACTAAGATAAGTCGAGGCAAATCTCCCTCCTGCCTGCTAACACCTAACACTAAGTCTGGGCGGCCTGAATTACCAGTCGCATGCTAAGATAAAACTAACACCGCCTAAAACCGCCCTAAGGCTCCCAGAGTGGTTTTAGGTATCATTTTAAGTCCGTTTTAGGAGGAGATTCTCCTCCTTTCTCCGGTGGGCGTTAGGGTGTTAAGGAGGTTTTAAGGCTGCACATGGATGGTAGCTGCGTGGGGGCGGGGCCAGGCTGAGATATGGTGAAACTTGAGGCCCGTTCTAATTGCGGCCTACCAACCCGTTGGAGCTGTTTGGCTCCTAACCGTACAGCGAGAGGGGTGGGAAACCCCGTGTCCCTGATTGCCGGAGCCAGCCCTGCCCCGTTATTTGGCATTTTGTGTTACATTCCAGGTGGTGTGGCCACACGATCCTTACTGGTCCCGACCACACCTATCAGGAATCAATCATGTAGCGTTGCGTTGCTGTTGTACAGCAACAAGAAAACGTCCAACCTTAACAGGACAGGAAGTGTCCCACCATGACTTGAAATCCTGCCCAAAGCAGAGCCCACTGCTAGACCGAAGGTCGTTATAAGCAGCGCACTCAAAGACCACATGATATTCATCCTCAGGCTTTCCAGCAGCACACCTTGTGCACACACGCTCACTACGTGCACGTGCAGTGTTCCTATACACCTCTAAAGGCCAATTGCAAACACGCAGCCGCATGATAGCATGAACCTGATTAGCCGGCAGGTACACACGCTGGTACTGACACGTGTCAACATTACCAGAAGCGTCCTCGTCACACGGAGGAGGCCCCATCCACTGAACGTACGAGACATGGTAACACCAGTACTTTCACAGTAATCGCGCGGATCCGACTGCGATTGATTATGTGAACCCCATTCATCAACCAAAAGGTTGCGAAAAGCACTGTGTACACTAGGAATGTCAATGGGGCGGAGATACCCGTCCACCCCGTGACACCCTGACGGCCACTCGTAACCCAGACGCCTTAGGATAGCCAGGACCTTGGCAGCCCACGAAACAACGCGCTCATCAGCACGCACATCGACACGCTGCACCCTTCCCCGCCGATCCACTATCTGTTACTGTTACTGTTACCCGTTGCCCGATGCCCTTTGCGAGATGTTAGATGGCGGGCCCCCCCCACGGCGCCGCGACTATGCTAACCTCTCTGAAGGCATGTTTGAGTGGTGCTTGCGTGACAATGCCGTCAAGTTGCAAATAGCTTTTATGCGATCCATCTGTGGGACCTATCGCCCAGCCCACCGCCTGTTGTTTGCCGAAATGGCTCAGCTACCGCTGCACTATTTTTGGGCTCGACTTGTCCTCCTGTTCTGGAACCGTTTGGTCAAGCAGCAAGGGTCGCGAGAGGAGATCCGGTTAGCGGATGAGGGATGGGCTGATGCTTGGGCGGGTAAAGTGCTGCGTTTTGTCAGGGAGCTCGGCGTTGATGTATGGCTGGAGTTACCTGTAGATACTGTCTCCCATGCAGATAGGGCGGCGTGGCTTGCTGGGCGCCCCTCCCTTTGCCACTGTGATGTCTAAATTTAGAGAGCGTTTGATGGCTGGTTGGGATCATGCACGGGTTAGTATCTCCCTGTGGACTTCCGTCCGGCGGAAGCGCCCTGGCATCCAGATGAGTAGGTACAAGCATCAAATGGGGCTCACCTTTCGAGGCTCTGCTGGTTCCATGTGGCCTAAGCACGCCAAAGTGTTCATTTCGCGCGCGCACCAAGTGAAGTTGCTGTCGTTTAGGCTCTGTGCATGGCCGCTATCTGCAAATAGAGCTGTCCAAAGGGGCAGGCGTTTGGCCCGCTCGAAGGCTGTGTCGCGCAACGGTGGTGCTGTCGAGGACGAAGAGCACGTGCTTATCCACTGCCCTGCGTATGCCAGTGCCCGTGCTACTGTTGATTTGCCTTACGACCAGGGGATCTGTGCTGTGATGGCGGTTGAGGACCAGACCAGTCTGGCAGGGCTGTTGTTTCGCATCAGTGAGACCCGGGCTGGGATATTATCCCACGGGCGTTAGGCCAGGTGCGCTTCTCCTTGTCTACTCCTGCTGACGGTCTCGGAGCCACACTGCTCATGGGGCATACCGCTGGCTGTGGGCTGCACCGCTCAAGCTATGTAACAGTAACAGTAACAGTAACAGTATGAGGCCCAGATCCAGGACACGGCGTCCAGGCAGGGGTTGCAGCACTGGTAACCAGTTGTAACCGAAGCGTTTGATATGTTACAACCGTTGTAACCTAGGTATGAAGTCGGGGCATGGCATGGGCAGCAAAACCATACCGGTATGCTGCAGTAGGCAGGGGGGCAGGCTTGCATGCATGGATGGTTGTGGCTCCACGCACGTGTTCTGCCCGGTTAGTGCCAGCAGCTGTGGCTACTCAAGCAGCCACCATGCATACATAGCATGGGGATGGTGTTACAGTAGCGGTAACCGTCACACCGTGGCGTGCACCTTGCCTGTGCAGGAGACACAACGGGTGGCCCGTGTGCCCTGCCGCCCCTGCCCTACACTGCTGCTTGGTTGTAGATGCATACATGGTATTTGAATAGTACTTGATACGTACATTGGCGCTCTGCACCACGCCGTACGAGGCCAGAAGAAACTGGAGTCGGTCAGTGGGCGCTGCGGGTGAGCAGGGGAGCCCTCTCCTCGGGCCAAAAAGGCGACCAGCCCGGTCGCCTTTTTGCTGACCACGTTTTGCGGCATTTTGAGGTGCCTTGCGTTGCGGACCGCAGCTGCCCCGCATTATGTGGTCTTACAAATACTCTTGATGATATATCCTGGCCTCAGACGGCAGGGCAACGTGCATTCAAGCTGTGCGCAGCGGGTAGATGGTGGATCCACACAGAGGCACCAGCAGGCACCAGCGTGCGTATGAGGCCCAGATCCAGGACACGGCGTCCAGGCAGGGGTTGCAGCACTGGTAACCAGTTGTAACCGAAGCGTTTGATATGTTACAACCGTTGTAACCTAGGTATGAAGTCGGGGCATGGCATGGGCAGCAAAACCATACCGGTACGCTGCAGTAGGCAGGGGGGCAGGCTTGCATGCATGGATGGTTGTGGCTCCACGCACGTGTTCTGCCCGGTTAGTGCCAGCAGCTGTGGCTACTCAAGCAGCCACCATGCATACATAGCATGGGGATGGTGTTACAGTAGCGGTAACCGTCACACCGTGGCGTGCACCTTGCCTGTGCAGGGGAGACACCCAACGGGGTGGCCCGTGTGCCCTGCCGCCCCTGCCCTACACTGCTGCTTGGTTGTAGATGCATACATGGTATTTGAATAGTACTTGATACGTACATTGGCGCTCTGCACCACGCCGTACGAGGCCAGAAGAAACTGGAGTCGGTCAGTGGGCGCTGCGGGTGAGCAGGGGAGCCCTCTCCTCGGGCCAAAAAGGCGACCAGCCCGGTCGCCTTTTTGCTGACCACGTTTTGCGGCATTTTGAGGTGCCTTGCGTTGCGGACCGCAGCTGCCCCGCATTATGTGGTCTTACAAATACTCTTGATGATATATCCTGGCCTCAGACGGCAGGGCAACGTGCATTCAAGCTGTGCAGCGGTAGATGGTGGATCCACACAGAGGCACCAGCAGGCACCAGCGCGTATGAGGCCCAGATCCAGGACACGGCGTCCAGGCAGGGGTTGCAGCACTGGTAACCAGTTGTAACCGAAGCGTTTGATATGTTACAACCGTTGTAACCTAGGTATGACGTCGGGGCATGGCATGGGCAGCAAAACCATACCGGTACGCTGCAGTAGGCAGGGGGGCAGGCTTGCATGCATGGATGGTTGTGGCTCCACGCACGTGTTCTGCCCGGTTAGTGCCAGCAGCTGTGGCTACTCGAGCAGCCACCATGCATACATAGCATGGGGATGGTGTTACAGTAGCGGTAACCGTCACACCGTGGCGTGCACCTTGCCTGTGCAGGGGAGACACCCAACGGGGTGGCCCGTGTGCACTTGCGCCCTGCCGCCCCTGCCCTACACTGCTGCTTGGTTGTAGATGCATACATGGTATTTGAATAGTACTTGATACGTACATTGGCGCTCTGCACCACGCCGTACGAGGCCAGAAGAAACTGGAGTCGGTCAGTGGGCGCTGCGGGTGAGCAGGGGAGCCCTCTCCTCGGGCCAAAAAGGCGACCAGCCCGGTCGCCTTTTTGCTGACCGCGTTTTGCGGCATTTCGAGGTGCCTTGCGTAGCGGATCGCAGCTGCCCCGCATTATGTGGTCTTACAAATACCCTTGATGTTATATCCTCGGCATGGCAACGTGCATTCAAGCTGTGCGCAGCGGGTAGCTGGTGGATCCACACAGAGGCACCAGCAGGCACCAGCGTGCGTATGAGGCCCAGATCCAGGACACGGCGTCCAGGCAGGGGTTGCAGCACTGGTAACCAGTTGTAACCGAAGCGTTTGATATGTTACAACCGTTGTAACCTAGGTATGACGTCGGGGCATGGCATGGGCAGCAAAACCATACCGGTACGCTGCAGTAGGCAGGGGGGCAGGCTTGCATGCATGGATGGTTGTGGCTCCACGCACGTGTTCTGCCCGGTTAGTGCCAGCAGCTGTGGCTACTCAAGCAGCCACCATGCATACATAGCATGGGGATGGTGTTACAGTAGCGGTAACCGTCACACCGTGGCGTGCACCTTGCCTGTGCAGGGGAGACACCCAACCATGGGCCCACCCAGGGGAGCCCACCTGCACTTGCGTTCTTCTGCCCCTGCTTTGCATGCTGTTTGGCTAGAGTGACATGCACAGATATTATATTGTCTTGTGTACTTTGACAATTTGTTCCAAGCCGTGCAGAGGCGGGGGATGCTGCATTATGGGGTTTGAGTAGTACGGCGGTAGTGTTGGGTTCTTGGTTGTACCTTGGTGACTTGCGTGTTTACTGTAATGTAATATGCTTCTTCAACTTGTCAGTACATATCACCTTGCCTAATGATTAAATCGTCGTCCGCTCACGATAGGCGCTCGCGAGGCAGCCATGGCGACCTGGTCAACGGAGACAAGTACAGTGCGTTGCTTACCATACACTGATTTCGTGGCGCAGGCAATGGTCGCGCTGTGATGCTCTGCTGTAGCGTCCAACGGCGATGCCAAGGGACACGGTTCTGGGCAGAGCTCCCTCAGGTGAGTAAGATGCATACAGCACTGTCCATATGTATGTTCAAGTGATGGCTCCAGAAGATTGGTTGATATCAGCCGTTCGCGAGTCGGTCGTTTGACTGAATGGCGCTGACCCGAAGGCTGACTCTCGCTCTTCTGTTTGCTGCAGATGGATTAAGGTCACGGGCTACTGGAAAACCTGCAGATGACTGTCTTTAACCTGCTGGGCACTGCGACGACTCTGTTTGACTCACTCGACCCAGCTATGGACCCAGCGACAGCACCCAACGCACGCCACCAGGTCGGTCCTGTATGGTGCTGGGTTCTTTGCTTTAACCTTGAGGACAGAGCCACTGGCTGCACAGAGTACCAGGGGCTGGCCGCACCAGGGAGCAAACCTGCCCACAATTCTAGTCAGGTATTGCCATGCCAATGCTTTTGAATGCAGGAAGCCGCCTTGTTTCCAAGCCCCAATGTGAAACCAAGCTGGGAGCATGCTGATGAGTAGGCAGTGGAGTTGCCATGGAACCACAAGCGCCCCTGCATAGAAATGCTTTAAGGTTTTTCAGTGCGGTAGAGGGGCGTGGCCTGACACTGGCTGGATGCATGCATACTGACCAGGCGGTGTTTGGCTACAGTTGAGGACCCCGCCCCAACAAGGACCGGCATGCATTGTCAAGCAAATGGAGTAAATAGGTTTTGATGGAAGTGTCTCTGACTCTCTGTGGTGGTTAGGTAAACAGTGTGTGAGGCCTTAGGGAATGATCAAGGGCATGTATGTAGCTGCATGCTGTGCCAAGACACCGTGCACTGCACAGCTGAAGTCAGTGCATGCCAGACTGTGAATGTTGCTACGGCTCATGCATCATGTCGAGCGATATATGTAACAAAACCTGGCTTGCAAGCTGTTCTGGTCTTGGAGTCAGTTCTGGCTCAGTAACACAATCATATTGCTGCTGTCACAACTGACAGGTGGGGATGACCATGCACCACTAAGCAGGGGAAACTGTTCTGCCTGCTCACACCTAAAACCGTAACACCAAGGCAGGGAGCCTGTAATGCCTGCTAACACCTAAAACCGTAACACTAAGGCAGGGGAGGCTGCGTTCCATGCTAAAACCTAACACTAAGATAAGTCGAGGCAAATCTCCCTCCTGCCTGCTAACACCTAACACTAAGTCTGGGCGGCCTGAATTACCAGTCGCATGCTATGATAAAACTAACACCGCCTAAAACCGCCCTAAGGCTCCCAGAGTGGTTTTAGGTATCATTTTAAGTCCGTTTTAGGAGGAGATTCTCCTCCTTTCTCCGGTGGGCGTTAGGGTGTTAAGGAGGTTTTAAGGCTGCACATGGATGGTAGGGATCCGGCGGCGGTCTGCCCGGCTTGACGGGAGAGGTAGGTGGCCGGGGACTGATAGTTGTGCACGTGCTGCTTGCCATGACGACTTGGTATGCTTGCGGGGCCGGGGAAAGCTCGCCGGCAGGTACGCTGGTTTGGCGTGCGACCCAAGGCCGGGAACAGCGGCCTTCAGCGCCTTCAGGAAGGCATCAGTCAGCATCAGGCTGTGCACTGCGAGGGCGTGTTCAGTGCTGTAGCGGTCGGGCGGGAGGTTGGGGAGATGTTGCTGGATAGCTGTCCAGCAGGTGCCGTTGGCAAGCGCCTGACCGTTCTCTGGGATAGCAGTGCGGGAATTGGCTTGTATGCGCGCTTCCTGGCGTTGCTTTTTCGAGGGTCTGGTCGGGTTGGGAGGGCTGGGGCGGCGGTCAGGCTGAGGGCTGGCGGGGCTGGTCGCTGCGTCGTTTTGGGCGATGTCCTCCGGGAGGGGGGTTGCATCGTGGGTCCGTTGTGGGTCTGTGTCCGTGGGGTTGGGGTGGGGGTCGCGAGGCACCAGCCAGCGTGTCAGGCGTTGTTGGGGATCGGGGCGGGGCACAGTATCGGCATCAAACAGTGGGGCTAGGGGGGACGCGGGAGGGATCACACGTAGGTGGATGGGGAGGGGGCTTGTCTTGTTGTACTTGTGGATCGGGCCGTTGTACAGGGTAGGGTCCACGCTGGTGCTCACGTAGAGGCTGAGGCGGTTCAGGGCCCGCTTATGACGTGCATTTGCCCCAGGCCTGATGCGGGAGAGATCTTGCGTGCTGATCAGGTAATATTGATCGCCATGTTCGTGTGCACCTTGTGCCCGCAGGCTGCGGAGGTCAAGCCCTAGCTTGGCAAGCATGATGACACACTTCGGCGGCAGCTTGCGCTCAGCTGCCCCGTGGAGGGCTTGCGCGGCGGCCAGGAGATTGTGGAGGCTGTATGTTTAGGCAGAGTGTGCCCTGCAATTGAGCTGGGGCTTCCACATTGACCCCGTGCTCTCGAGCGAGGGCGAGCATCTTCAGGGTGCTATAGAAGCTCGCTTCGCGGCTCAGAGCGCCGGGGATAGCGTGCCGGCATAGTTGTATTGTGTGTGAAGGAGCGCCCGCGTGACCACTCCAAGGCGTCCGTCGTCGTTAAGAGCGAGTGTGAGGGCACGTGTTGCTCTGCGCACGTACTCAGGCAGGAGTGACCCTACTCCAAGGCCGTACTGGTTTGTTGGTAGGAGGACTGCACGTGTGGGGAAGCCCCTCTTGAGCCCGTAGCACTTTCGGGCCGCTTGTGCAACTGTGCGGTCGATGGTCTGTATGTCTTTCGGGGAGAAGGGCATGGCTGCTAGCGCGTAAGCCATCGCGGGCTTGAGGCAGAGCTGGATGGTTCGGAGCCCCTGGTCCGGGGAGGCCATGGACTCCGCGAGTTGGGTCGCTTTCTCCTTGAGGGCGTCCAGAGTGGCTTGCAGCTGCGGTCGCCAGTCGAGGGTAAGGGTTATGTGCACGCCCAGGTACCGGAATGGTTTAGTGGGGGGTAGATATGGGACGGCAGTCGTTCCAATTTTGATTCTCCCGTCCAGCCGGTGTTGCAGGGTGGACGGGCACGTGGCGCCTTTCACGCCGCTGCCTGCAGCCCAGGCTGTGTGATATAGTGCCCCCGTCACCCGGCACTTGCTGTGGTTTACCTGGAGGCCAGCCCACTCTGAGAATCTGGCAATTTTGTCGGCCTGAATGGTAAGGTCGGTAGTGTTGTTGGTCACAACAGCAAGGTCGTCTGCGTATGCGGCCGAGCTGAGGGCATATTGGTCGTTCTCGTGGGCGGGTAGGCAGCCGTACCGGTATCCCCGACCGCCGGCATGTAGCCAGCGGAGGAGGGGTTCGATAAAGAGGACGAAGAGTGCAGGGGAGAGCGTGTCTCCTTGGATGGTGCCCCTCTCAATCCGTACTTCTCTTGTGCATCCGTGTTCGGTGCGGATGCGAGTGCGTGCATGGCTATTCAAATTGTGAACCACCTGGATAAGGTCGCTGGGGAGGCCGAGGTCCCACATGATTTGGACGAGACGGTCGTGGTCAATGGTGTTGAAGGCAGAGGAGAAGTCGATGTAGAGGACGTAGAGGTCACGGCCTGAGATGGCTGCATCCTCAATCGCATGGATGAGGTTTAGGTACTGTCGTTCTGTGTTACGTCCGCGGAGGAAGCCTTCCTGCGCTGTGCTATACACTTCGAGCTGTTCTGCAGTTTGCGTTAGGCAGAGGGTGATGAGGCTGGTCCAAAGCTTGTACGTGGTGTTTTGCCAGTGCTATGGGACGTTTGTCCTTGATTCGGAGGCTGTGCTCCGCCCCAGGTTTGGGGATGAGGACAGTGTCGGAGAGTGTCCATGCTGCGGGGGGTTTCACCTTTTGCCCACATCGCGATGAAGAGGGTGTGGATGTTGCGGAGTGTGCTGTCTGGGAGGGCCCGTAGGAGCTCGTTCGGAATGCCATCCGGTCCTGGGGCCTTGTTGCGGGCGAGGAACTGTACGCATTGCGCAAAGTTGCTTGGGTCCGCGACTAGGCGGAGGGCTTCATGACTGTCTGGGTGTTTTGATGTGTTCAGGATGAAACGGTCGGGGGCGCCTGCTACGTTCCAGGGGTAGGCCCGTCGTGTGCGTTGTGGGTGGGCAGCCTTGGGGCCAAAGCACGGTGTTGCCAAGTTGGTGTAGTAACCGTGTAGGGCGTCGAGAATTCCCTCGCCGGTGTGCACTACCTCCCCCTGTGCTTTCATTTAGAATGGCGCGCAGGCCATTCTCCTGCGCACTGGTCTGAAAGATGGCCTTGTGTCCCCATTTGGCATTTTTGGCAAACCGGCGTTGGAAGGTACGTCGTGAACGGGTGGCATTGAGGCGTTGCTGTGCGTGGATGTAGGAGTGCAGATTCTGTTTGTGGCTCTTGCATGTTGCCCGTGCCTCGTCAATGGCGTGCTGGAGGTTGGGGGCTGGGCGCAGCAGCCGGCGGGTCGTTGTCGTGGGTTCCGGCCTGCTGTTGTTGTTCAAGCAGTTGCTGCAGACGGCGTTGCTCGTCTCCGAGCTGAGTGGCCTTTCGCTTGATAGCTTTGTTGGTGGTACGGGATAGGTGCCGCCTGCCCGTTTTAGGGGGCTTCTTGTCGTGGTGGCTTATGTATATGTCTAGGGCCGTGGTCAGGGTTTGCATAAGGCTCGCCGCGCATGTTTCGAGGTCCAGGGTGTGTATACAGGGCAGTTCGCACAGTGCAGCCATGAGTTCTGCGGCTGAGCGGCTGGGGGTATCGTCCTGCTGGTTGAGCTGGTCTATTGTGCTGTTTATGGCTTGGAGTGCTGGTGAAAGGTGGTCTGCCAGGTGTTCGTCTGCTGCTGCTAGCTGGGCTGTCATGTCCAGCCGGGCAGCAGCAACCCGTGGTGGTGGGAGGGGAAGGACGACATCTTGCCAGGGGTGGTGCTGGCTGGGCGTTGTGTTGGCAGTGGGTGCGTGGTGGAGGTGGATCCCCGCCGTGGGAATCAGGGCGGTCAGGCTGTAGTGGTCGTACGGGCCTCCTAACCACTCCGGTTCTTCGTGGAGGGTGGCCGTGGGCTGTTCGGAGAGGTATTCCTTGATGCGGTGATGGGCAGGCGCGCTGAGGAGGATGTCGTCGATGCGGCTGCGGTGGAAATGACCGTTGCTTTGCAGTTGGCAGAAGGAGGCGGGCCTTGCACTTACGCCTGTGCCTGGCGTGATGGGGGCGGCTTTGCTGCTTGCAAGGAAAGCGATGTGCCTTCGGTCAGAGGAGTTCAGGTCGTGTGTGCTGCGGTCGGCAGCTTGGCATACCGCGTTGAAGTCTCCTGCTATGAGCACGTGCGCGCCTTGTGGTTTTGCTGCTTGTTCGAGAACCTGCTCGCAGTATGTGTAGATGGCATCTCGGGTTTGGAGGTCCATTGATCCTTGCCCTGAGGGGATGTAGACCCCGATGATGTGCATGGGGATGCTGTCAGGGGGCGCGAGGATCACGTGGCACAGGTGTCCTTGGAGGTGGGCTGGTATTGGTGCGGGTTGCACGAAGGCCTGACCACCGTATTTCGTGGACACTGCCACTAGGACCCCGGCTTCCCGTTGTGTACCGGGCGTGGAGTCAGGGGCCGTAGGCTTGGTGCTGCAGAAGGTGGTGTATGCTTGGCTAAGGGCCCTCTTTACAGCCCGTGTGCCTTTTGTGCGGCCATGGCTGAGTTTGGTTTCCGTGAGAACCGCTATGTCAGGCTGTTTCTCATGGAGTTCATTAGTGATGAGTGTGAGGTGCGTGCCCTCAATGCCACGCACGTTGTGTGTGGTCACACGGAGGTATTTGTGCCCCGGCAGTGGTACGGTATGGGGTGCCGTGTGAGTGGGCAGGGTTGGGTCCGCCACGGTTGGCGGGTCCACGGGCGCATTCGGATGGGGGCGGGTGGGTGGGGTTTGTTGAAGAAGGAAGCTATGGTGCGGGGCTTCATGGGGGGTCCGGGGGGTGGGCTGGCTGGTTTGGTTGCTTGGCGTCGGGTCCTCACTTGGGGTGGGGCAGCTGCGGGCCGTTTCCTCGTTTTTCCGTTGTGTGGGTCGCGGCAAAAGGTAGTGGGTGTGTTTGTGTTGTAGCAGCCTTCGGCGTGGGGCCAGGGATTGCTGGCGCTACGTCGAGCACTGCGTCTGTCTGGGTGTCTGGGTTATCGGGTAGTACGTTTGCGGGCGTTGGGCTGGGTGGGGGAGAGACAAGGTCCAGGGGGTCCTGTGTGGGGGCGTCCTGGAGATCAGGGAGGCCCTGGTATTCTGTGTCTGTCACTGTGTCCAGCACTGCTTCTGTCTGGGTGTCTGGGTTATCGGGTAGCACGCTTGCGGCGCTGGGCTGGGTGGGGGGGAGACAAGGTCCATGGGGTCCTGGGTGGGGGCGTCTTGGAACTCAGGGAGGGCCTGGTATTCTGCGTCTGCCGCCGTCGCCCAAGGGGGCGGGATGGCGCTAATCGTGTCACCCATGCCAGTTGGGGTATGGGTGAGTTGCACGTACCGAATATAACCGGACACGTGTCTGTGCCAGTCCTGGTCCGTTCGCAGGGGGATAGGTCGTGGTTTGAGTGAGTCAAGGCAGTACCATGTGCCGCCGTGTAGCTTGATGGCAACAGCGTGGCCCGGCTTCTGTAGGAGAAAGCCCACCTCTCTTGCTTCGGGGGGTAGGAGGGACAACGCTTCACTTTGGGTGTAGTGTCGATAGTCGCTCCCCTGGTCCACGGCTACCATGCCAAGGGCGAGGGGGCGTGTGTCCGGGCGTGTGGGCGTAGTGGCGGTTGGGTGGTGGGCAAGGTAGCGTTGGAAGGCCAGTAGGGTAAAATTACCTCGCTGCGAGTCATACTGGAGTTGCCAGTACCTGTGTGCTACGTGGGCCCCGACCCTGTGTAGGGCTGCAGCGATGTTTATACAGTGTTGAAGCAGGGTTCGTCCATACGCATACGCGTATGATACGTATTCGTATAATACGTCGTATGTATTGTCAGGTCCCTTCAGGCATACGTTTTCGTACATACGCTGGTATGCATGCGTATCTGTGTGTGGGCCCCCAGGCACCCATGGGACCTCCCCTGGGCAGTAGCGGAAGCACGCCCCGACTTGCCTGCCGCAGCTGTCATGTGCATCTACTGCTCATATGAGGCTCTATGAATGTTGTTCACTTCGTTCTGGGCAGCGGTATTGCAAGCTTTGCGGCCGCATGCCGTTTTACCGAGCGATGACCTCGCGCAGAAGTGCCAGCTGCCGCTAGACCTGCTGCGCCAAAAAGTAGCAATCCTAAAAGCATTGCATGCTTCTCATCAAACAAACGAAATGTCGACCACTCAGCGGTCTTTGACTGCCATGTGCTGGCCATTGACAGCTCTGGGTTGCTGTGGATAATGAATAGTACCGGCTGGCAGTAATGTAATATTGTATACAAACGTTTGCTAAGGTCGTTTGATGTAACAGATGCAGCGCAGGGTCAAATTTGCACAAACCGTATGATGCACGTATGTATAGCGTATGTATAATAAAACGCCCATACGACGTAGAATACGAGCGTATATGAAACGGGGTGAGCGTATGGAAGAACCCTGTGTTGAAGTACATGGTAGCGGTCTAGATACGGTCCCCCAAGGAGGTTGTTGATGGCGTGGACCTGGCAGAAGTCCAGGTCCTGACGTTCAAAGTACATGGGTGTTGTGGGTGAGTTGGGGGGTGGCCACGCGATGGGCTGCGGGGCGCGTGGGGCGTGTGGTGGGGGTGGATGCGGGGTTGCGGCATTGGACCTTCGGCGGGTTCGCCCACTACCCAGATGGCAGTGGTCCATGCGGGCGTCGTTGTGCGTGTGGGGCGTGCTAGGCTGCTGGCGTTTTTGGCCGTGGTTCAGACAGCAGTGCTTCATGGCTGCCGTTTTGGCTGGCTGGCAGGTTTTTGCCGTAGTTGGGGGGAGGGGTGGTGTATCGGTGTCATCGGGGGTATCAAGTGCGACGCCAATTGTGAGACAGTCTTGGGGGCAAGTGTGTCCGCAGGCTGCGCTTCGGGGGTCGTTCCGGGGGGAACAAAGAGGGCTGTCAGGAAAGTACATTATGAGTGGGCTGCGGCGGGGGTAGCAGATACTGTGAAGAACTGTAAGGTTGTAGTGCAGGGGGTAGGGGTGCCATGGCGTGCCTGCTATCGCTGGCAGTCCAGCCATCAGTGTTGGGGATGGGGTCGCCATGGTGGGTGTTGCGTGGAGCAGGCAGGTTACTGCGTAGACAAGGAGCATACCCGTCAGCCGCCGCTGTGTGGGCTTCGCACAGTAGCATGTAACGACTGTTGCGGTGGTCAAGGCAATTAGCGGGTTAGCCTGGTGGCAGACAGCGTACACGGCCATGGCCGGGATCCAGCTGGCCATAAGCCATGCACGAACAAAAGTTTGCATGGAGATCTGCCAGATCCTAAGGAAAACGTGGGCAACTACTGGGTGGGACAGGGCTCGGAGTAGGCTGTAGGCGGGTAAGGCGCTTATCATGATCAGGCGCCCAGCGTTGGGTAGTTGGTGCAGCAAGCTGATCACGGTGGCTAGTGGAAAGCAGCTCACAACTGCTATTAAGGGGATTGTGTGTATGTGCTTTAGGCGGAGGGCTTGATAGCCCCACGTGATGGCGGCTGCTGTATACAGAGGTATAGCCAACGTGGCGGTAACCGCAATCGCAGGTACGCGGGTTCGGAGGGTGCCTGGGGAGCTCTCCTGTTTGCCAGCATCAACCGTATCAGTGTCGAATTGGGTTAGACCCTGCTGCATGTCTTCTGCTGTCCTCATGAACATGTTACTGTTACTGTTACTGTTACTGTTACATAGCTTGAGCGGTGCAGCCCACAGCCAGCGGTATGCCCCATGAGCAGTGTGGCTCCGAGACCGTCAGCAGGAGTAGACAAGGAGAAGTGCACCTGGCCTAACGCCCGTGGGATAATATCCCAGCCCGGGTCTCACTGATGCGAAACAACAGCCCTGCCAGACTGGTCTGGTCCTCAACCGCCATCACAGCACAGATCCCCTGGTCGTAAGGCAAATCAACAGTAGCACGGGCACTGGCATACGCAGGGCAGTGGATAAGCACGTGCTCTTCGTCCTCGACAGCACCACCGTTGCATGCGAGACACAGCCTTTCGGAGCGGGCCAAACGCCTGCCCCTTTGGACAGCTCTATTTGCAGATAGCGGCCATGAACAGAGCCTAAACGACAGCAACTTCACTTGGTGCGCGCGCGAAATGAACACTTTGGCGTGCTTAGGCCACATGGAACCAGCAGAGCCTCGAAAGGCGAGCCCCATTTGATGCTTGTACCTACTCATCTGGATGCCAGGGCGCTTCCCGTCGGACGGGAAGTCCGCAGGGAGATACTAACCCGTGCATGATCCCAACCAGCCATCAAACGCTCTCTAAATTTAGACATCACAGTGGCAAAGGGAGGGGCGCCCAGCAAGCCACGCCGCCCTATCTGCATGGGAGACAGTATCTACAGGTAACTCCAGCCATACATCAACGCCGAGCTCCTGACAAAACGCAGCACTTTACCCGCCCAAGCATCAGCCCATCCCTCATCCGCTAACCGGATCTCCTCTCTCAGCACGTGGTGGGCGAGCGACCCTTGCTGCTTGACCAAACGGTTCCAGAACAGGAGGACAAGTCGAGCCCAAAAATAGTGCAGCGGTAGCTGAGCCATTTCGGCAAACAACAGGCGGTGGGCTGGGCGATAGGTCCCACAGATGGATCGCATAAAAGCTATTTGCAACTTGACGGCATTGTCACGCAAGCACCACTCAAACATGCCTTCAGAGAGGTTAGCATAGTCGCGGCGCCGTGGGGCCCGCCATCTAACATCTCGCAAAGGGCATCGGGACCCCAAACCTCGCAGCCGTATGACAGGATAGACCTGACCTGTACCTCAAAGCACCGCATCGCACATCAGGCGCCCACATGCGCATCTTCTTAAGCTTGCCAGCAAGTTTGAACATAGCACCACGCCCAGAGGAAATCAGTTGCTCTCGACAGTGGCTGGGGAGCCCAGGGCCGTAGACTAGACCTAAATACCTAGCGGAGGGCACTAGAGGCACCGCCTGGCCAGCAAGCCTAGCAGACCGCGAGAACACCTCAGAAACTACCTCTCTCCCTGTCTTGACTACTGAAGACCATTCCCTCACACTTCTTCACATTAGCTCGCATACCAAAGGAAACGCAGAAGGTGTCGACAAGCCCTAGCAGGTGACTCATGCGCCGCACTGAAGTTGCTACCAAGCTCGCATCATCAGCATAAAGGAGCAGCGACACCCGCTGCCCATCAACAGTAGGCGCACCCATGGCAAGTGGTGAGCCAGCCTTGGATAGCCTGCTATCAGTGCAGTCTATGTAATCAGCCAGAATCTCGATAAACAGCCCAAAGAGCTCGGTACTGAGGGGACACCCTTGCTTGACCCCTTGCTCAGAGACAAACGGCTCCCCAATCTTCCCATTAACCTTGACGGCCATCTCGACTCTTTCGTACGCTTTCAACAGAGCGTCAAGCATGGGACCGTGGATGCCACGCTCACGCAAACGCTCCCAAAGCAGATCACGAGGTACCTTATCAAACGCCTTTTCAAAATCGATCTGAACTATGATAAGCGGCAGGGAGCCTGGGCGCTGATGCCTAGCCGTAAGATGCCGCTTGACTAGCAGGTGGTGCACAGTGCCAAACCCATGCCTAAAGCCAGCTTGGCAAAAATGCCGCAACTTGTGCGCCTGACCTACGGCTACCAAGCGCCGCAGCAAAATGGATGCGTAGCACTTGGCGAGAGCACCGCCCACCGCAATGCCCCTGTAACTACCGTACTCCATGGGGTCACCACGCTTCTTGAAGACAGGAGAGAGACAGTTGTTGCAAACTGCTCGGGAACACCCCTCCTTGCGGATATGCTCAAGCAAGCGTAGCAGAACAGGCGCTAACACACACGAGACCTCCAGAAGCTGCCCACTGCTACTAACCTCCTCCTTACGTGCATACTTGTAACACTTCGGCAGGGGCCCGTTCCCGTCCGCTAGCCTTCCCGTTAGACAGGGCTAACACTGCTTTGGTGACCTCGTCAAGGGTGAAAGGCTCGTTTATCACGCTGGCTACCTCACCCTGCCTACGTAGAACCTCCTGAGTAACGCGCCATGCTTCTAACCCGCAGGGCTCATCCCACTCAGGGTCAGCAATCATGCTCAGGATGCGATGGGCACCGTCACTATCAAAATCACCAACGGAAGAGTTCAGCAGGCGAACAAAGTGTGCCTTCCAACCACTGTGATCGTCAAGCGGGCATTTTTCTCTCTCATTGTCGCCCAATTTGCGCCACAGCAAACGTGGGTCGACCCGGCACGAGGCCACGAACTCCCTCAGCTCCCCATCCCTGTATGCAGCTTTAGCCCGCCTCGCACGAGTAAGCGCCCTACGAGCCTCCTTGAAACGCTGCACCGCAGGACCATCCTGTGGCGTGCCCTTAGCGGCAGCTCAGCTCAGCATAGAGGCCTTGGCTGCATGGCAGCCCTCATCCCACCACGGCGCCAAGCCACTGTTTCCGCCGAACCGCTGGCACCACCACCCGATCTAACCTGACCACTGCCAAAAGCCCTCTTCAACGACTTGCTAAGCAGACAGCCTAGCTGCTCGACTACAACAGTTATAGACTCCCCCTGCTCAAGCCCCTCCAGCCTGGTGAATAGAGGCCATAGCCTGTGAGCCTTCCTGAGTAAACAGGGAAGCGTACACGCGCCAGTTCTTGACATCAAAATGCACTTTGGCGGGCTTAGGCCGCCGCCCATCTGCCCGGCTCCAGGGCTGGACCCCAAGGCCCAGCGTAAAGCCAGCGACACAGGCAAATGGTCGCTCACAGCAAGACCACCAGTGAACAGCTGCTGCCCAACAACCATAGAGACTAGCTTAGGGAATAGCGATGCAGATGCCAGAAACAGATCAATCATGCTGCCGCCCTCGTCATGCGGGAAAGTCAGTGCACCCCGTTCATCCCCCGCTACTCGCCCATTAAGCACCACCACCCCCGAAGAGCGGCACATATCCATGAGGTGCCTGCCAAAGCAATTGCTCACCCGATCGGCACAGGACCGAGCTGGTAGCGCAGTGTATATACTGGGGTCGGGACCAACCACCGCACCTAGCTGCCGGCGGAGGGCCGCAAGCTGCTCAAGGCCTGGAACATCGGGCAGCTGGTGCAAGCGTGCATTGAAATCACCAATGAGAAGGACTTCGTCATACTGCCCCCTATGCTCAGCAATAGCAGATTGGATCTTGCCAAACACCAGGTCAGCTGCAGAATCAGCCCCAGAGGCGTTCATGCTGGCCCCCCCGGAATAAACACGCGACGTCTCAGGCGCTAGGTAGCAGGCTCCAACCAGAAGCCCTCCAACCCCACCCGATGCAATGCGAAGCCACAGAAGCTCACAGCCTGCCTCTGAGTTATCTCGTGCAAGGACAGTAACAGCAGGCATGATGCTGTCCCGCACATACACGGCAACGCCCCCAAAATCACGGCGGACGGCACTGCTACTGCGGTTCACGTTCACCAGAGTGAAGCCCCCAAGCTGCACCTCCCCCAAGTCGGACATGTCCGTCAAGTGCGCCTCAGAAACAATGATTAGGTCATGCTCACATACGAACTCGCGCACAGCCTCGTCCCTAAACTTGAACCCCAATGCGCCACTACACAACCCATGCATGTTCCATTCCAGCACTCGCAGAACCCGCTGATCACTTGGACTCACATTCGCGTCAGACCCGCTAGTTGATTCAAGCTCAGGAGCACCTCCGGCGTCAGCAAGAGGGGCCCCGGTCACTGGCCCCCCTGCTCCATGTGGATGAGAAGGTGCAAACAGGCTTTTGTGACTTGCAAAAGGCTTGGCATGCATGCATACAGAAGTTTACATCCGTGAAGGGCTGTCGACAGCACCAACATGTATTGGTACCGGTACGACGGCACCGTGTAATGCAGCTGTCGACTCCTGTATGCGTGGCGAACAGCGTCTCGGTACGCAATGGCAAATTCGAAGACGTTTGGCACAAGTGCGTTGCATAGTTGCGAGAGAGACGTCGCAAGTAGCCATCTGCAGGCCTGCAGGCTTGCAGCAACGTTGTTAGCATAGTGAAGCCCTGCGAGAGTTACATATATGATGAGACAATATTGGACAAGGAAGTCTATAGGTACTCGTGTCGCTGCGTTCAGCAGAGTCCCGTGGGCGCATATACAGCAGCTGTCTGCCGAGTTCCACTGATGGGACGCATTATCTATGTAAGTATAGTAATACTATTCCCAAGAATCTACGCCTAAGGTACTCACTGGAAGAGACGCCCGAGAGGGATTGAAGACTGCGAGGAGAGAATTGTAAGGCATACAAGCGACGACGTCCAGGGTCAGAAGGACTCGGACCTCCTACTAAGTAGTTGCAACCGTATTCTACTTAGCGTGCACCTGACGACCCCTACCAGATGACAGGTCTGGCACCCGATGCAAGTGTACGGCACCTGCATGCCAGTTCAGGGTCGTCGCCCCCTTCCCTGGTCAGTAACATAAGCGCTTGACAGCTCTGTCCAGAGGAAAGGTGGCCTCTGATACCACTGTAAGTATAGTAATACTATTCCCAAGAATCTACGCCTAAGGTACTCACTGGAAGAGACGCCGAGAGGGATTGAAGACTGCGAGGAGAGAATTGTAAGGCATACAGCGGCGGCGTCCAGGGTCAGAAGGACTCGGACCTCCTACTAAGTAGTTGCAACCGTATTCTACTTAGCGTGCACCTGACGACCCCTACCAGATGACAGGTCTGGCACCCGATGCAAGTGTACGGCACCTGCATGCCAGTTCAGGGTCGTCGCCCCCTTCCCTGGTCAGTAACATAAGCGCTTGACAGCTCTGTCCAGAGGCAAGGTGTGTGAGCCTCCGCTCACATTCCCCCCCCCTCTGAAGCGAACCGTCCCCGGGAGCCGAACTCTCCCCCAGACACAGCCAGCCTCGCATGGTTTTCCCGTTTGGTATCAGAGCAGTTGATCACCCCACCAAGTAGCCATTGGTGTGTGCAGAGAACCTGCACGTGGGATCACAGTTGCGAACAGAATAAGGCTGGTGTGCGCCGGTTAGGTGCGCTGGCGTTGGGGTGGGCTGTCAGGCAATCCTCCTGACTCCACCCCCCTACGGTGGATGGGGGCCACCTGGGCGCGTCCCGGGTGCAACACACCCCACCTCCTTAACTCACGCGGAGGTGCTTCGCCTCCTGCGTTAGTATTATTATTATTATTATTATTATTATTATTATTATTATTATTATTATTATTATTATTATTATTATTATTATTATTATTATTATTATTATTATTATTATTATTATTAGTATTCTTATTATTATTATTATTATTATTAGTATTCTTATTATTATTATTGCGCTGGCGTTTTGCGTTGCGTCTCAAAACGCCTTGTTCCGATAGGAACGTGTCCACCATCTCCGAAATTAGGAGATCACGGCGGAGCTCTCTCTCTGGTTCCCATGTGTCATGTTCAGGCCCAAAGCCTTCCCACTTGACCAGGAACTCCCTGATCTTAGTGCGACCAGCTGTAGCACGCTCTCTCATGAGTATGCTCTCAACGGCCCACAAGGGGTGGCCCTCATCGTCGAAAGCCACTGGATTCGGAGGCTGGTATGTACCATTGCCTCGCCAGGGTTTCAGGAGAGACACGTGGAAGACAGGGTGAATCCGATATCCCTGTGGAAGCTCGAGTTTATACGCCACGTCGTTTATTTTAGCGACAACAGGAAAGGGCCCAATGTACTTGGGAGCGAGCTTCTTCGAGCCAGGTGCACGAAGTGTGATGTTTTTCGTACTGAGGAGCACGTTATCCCCCACCTTGAAGGTAACCTCTGCACGTTTGGTGTCGGCATATGTCTTCTGCCGGTCCTGGGCCCGTTTCAGGCAGGCTCTTGCTGTCTGAAGACGTTCTGTCAGCACACGTGCAAATTCGGCAGCCTGAGGTGCCTTCGCCTTGTCTGTGGTTTTGAGCCCCAGAGTTGCCGGTACGACCACGTCATGTGAGCTGTTAAGCTTAAATGGCGTAGTACCGATGGACTTGTTGTACGCATTGTTAATTGCGAACTGTGCAATGTCCAAATATTGGTCCCAGTCATCACAACGGGGACTAATATAGTGGCGAAGGGTTTCCTCTAACAGGCGGTTCATGCGCTCTGTCTGACCGTCTGTTTGGGGGTGATATGAGCTGCTGAGTTTGACTTTCGTACCCAGAAGTCTGTGCAGCTCCTGCCAGAAGTGGCAGTCAAATTGCGGTCCACGATCGGAAATGACATCCTCAGGAAGTCCGTGGTTTGCAATAACGTGCTGGCGGAACAGCAACGCTGTTTGCGCCGCAGTGCAGGTCTCATTTGTGGCCACAAAACGAGCGTACTTTGTGAGCCTGTCCACAAAGACCAAAATGGTGTCATGTCTGTCTGCCGTAGGTGGGAGACCGGTAATGAAATCCATTGTTACACTGCCCCATGGTCGTGTCGGTATGGGTAGCGGTTGGAGCTTGCCACCAGGCTTAGTGGTGGAGGCTTTGTTGCGTTGGCAGTGCGGGCACAGGCGTACATATTGGTGAACGTCTGCGTCCAGACGCGGCCACCAATACACCTGAAGGATAGCCTCCTTGGTACGTTCCGGACCAGGGTGCCCGCTGAGTCCACCGTCATGGAACTGAGCTAAAAGCAACTGACGCAACTGGTTGACGTCGGGTACCACCACCTGGTGCCCCCTGTAAAACAGGCCGTCAGACCGTTTCTCCAACGTAGCTACATTTTGTGGTTTCTTAAACCAAGGGTCATGCTTATAGCCAGAGATGATACGCTTCCGAATATCAGTTGTGGCTGATGACCGTGTGAGAACAGCACACTGTGGTTTCGACCCAGAAGCATCAGTGGCCACCGTAGGTGTATCTTCATACACACGGCTGATGGGATCGGCCACGTTAATTCTGCCTGGTTTGTAGGACCATTCAACTTTTTGGTTCTGTAGAAAGGAGATCCACCGAGCTTGACGGCGAGACAGCAAGCCGTTAGCCCTCAGAGAGCTCAGGTACGTCAGGGGTTGGTGATCCGTCACAACTGTAACTTGCGGGGCGCCCTCGAGGTAGCAACGCCACTCTTGCAAAGCGTGAATCACCCCTAACGCCTCCTGATCGGTGGTGGTATAGTTACGCTCAGGCGCAGTGAAGCGGTGGCTGAGGTAAGCAACCGCACGTCCCTCCTGTAGGAGGACGGCTCCTGTACCGAAAAGGGAAGCATCTGACCATACCTCGAAGGGTTTGGACAGATCAGGCAGTATTAACACGGGTGCGTTCATAAGTGCATGTTTGACGCCTTCAAATGCTGCCTGGCAGGCATCACTCCAGATCCAGGGCGTTTTTGCATTTGTAAGAGCAGTCAAAGGGGTTACAAGGGAAGAATATCCCTGGATGAAGCGCCGGAAATAGTTTGCTAACCCCAGAAAGCTTCTGAGTTGGTGCAAACCTTCTGGTTGCTTCCAGTCACGAATGACCTTCACTTTAGCTTCATCAACTTTGAGACCGTCACGCCTACAATGTGCCCCAGGAACTTCAACTCCGACTTGTTGAAGTCGCACTTTGATAATTTAGCTTTGAACTGGTGTTCTCTGAGTAAGTCTAGAACTGTGCGTAAATGTTGCGCATGTTCCTCCGGCGTTTTGCTGAAAATCAGCACATCGTCCAGGTATACTAGGACGAATTTACCCAGGTGATCCTGAAACACCTTGTTCATGGTGGCCTGAAAGGTGGCAGGTGCGTTTGTTAGTCCAAAGCAAAGCACTTTGAACTGAAATTGTCCCAGCGGTGTGATAAAAGCCGTCTTGGGTTTATCCTCTTCCGTAATACGGATTTGATGATATCCTTGCTGCAGGTCCAGCGAGGAAAATATTTTGGCACCGCCAAGTTGGTCAAAGAGAGTCTGTATGTCAGGCATTGGATAATGCCGTCGTACAGTTATGGAATTTAAGGCTCTGTAATCGAGTACAAGCCGTAAGGATGAGTCAGCCTTTTTGACAAAAAGTAAGGGTGCTCCGAAAGGTGAAGCACTGGGCTCAATGAGGCCCTGTGAAAGCAGTAAGGCGATCTGCTTTTTGCATTCGTCTAACTCCGCAGGGGAGACGGTATGATCGTTTGGCTGGTGGGTTAGACGCCGGGACCAGTGGGATGGTGTGTTCCACGCCCAACTTAGGTCGTTCGGTGGCATACCGTAATGGGCGCAAAGACGTCCATGTACTCATCCAAAATTCCCTGTAGTTCCTGTGGAGGCATAAGGTTATCAGCCTTAGCCTTCGCCTTAGCTAGACTCAGGTCTAAGCACAGGGAGGGGAGAAGAGATCAGAGGCTCTTCCTCATACGGTCGGACAAGCATAAGGAAAGGTAATGCTCCCTTCTTGATTGCCCGAGCACCCTGCTTGCCTGTCAACTCATTGACAGTCGTTGTAGCACAGAGTGCAGCGGTAACGTATTCCATGACCTGGACAGATTGTGGTTTTTGGCGCAGGATAGCAAAGCGTGGGAGCAAAGCAACCCGCTTGTCACCCACAGAAACGAAAAGCTTTGCTTTCCAGTAGGACATGTCAGCCTTACGGCGCCGGAACCAGTCGGCACCTAGGATGAACCCTCGGGGTCCAATGTCCTGCATGACCAATAGGGATACATGGTCCCTAAACGTACCAACCTTAATGGGTATCTTTACCATTCCTAGGATGGGAGAGGAGGACCCATTGGCAACCCGCACTGAGGCAGTGTTGCATGGATGTGGCTTGAGGCCAAGCCGTTGTACCAGGTCATTGCCAATATAACCGTCTGCAGTGCCTTTTGTGTCTGCGCCGGTATCGGCAAGAAAGACTGTCTTAGTGCTGTACACTGTGCAGTCAAAGAGAGGTGACGCTGTGTTGTCATCCTCGGCTACCACGTTCAGTGTGCCGGTAGAAGCAGGTGCATCGTACCATAACTGAACTGGCCAGGGGGTTGGCGGCATGGGAAGCCGTTCCCCTGCCCCGTTTGCTGTCACAAACAGAGTGGAGCCTGCTGGGTACTCTTTCACAAGACGGTACCGCAGCTGCGCAAAGTACCTGCTGAGGTGCGGGTACTTGGGAACCACAAACACTGCACATGTGTGGGTCGGGTTCTTGCGCTTGCACCTATCATAGTGTTGCTGATAAGTGCGGATTTGATCCGTAGGTGCATTGCACCAGAGGGCTTCACCAGCTAAGTCCTTCGTGAAGTAGGACTCTGGTGTGGCGTGTCGCGAGCACAGCGCATTCGTCCCAGCTGCGTTACAGCAGCCGTCCAGGCTGAAGGAAACACCAAGCTCTGCTTCTACCCGGGCAAACTCCACAAGACAGAACATTTGGTCCGGAGGCTCACACACCTTGCCTCTGGACAGAGCTGTCAAGCGCTTATGTTACTGACCAGGGAAGGGGGCGACGACCCTGAACTGGCATGCAGGTGCCGTACACTTGCATCGGGTGCCAGACCTGTCATCTGGTAGGGGTCGTCAGGTGCACGCTAAGTAGAATACGGTTGCAACTACTTAGTAGGAGGTCCGAGTCCTTCTGACCCTGGACGTCGTCGCTTGTATGCCTTACAATTCTCTCCTCGCAGTCTTCAATCCCTCTCGGGCGTCTCTTCCAGTGAGTACCTTAGGCGTAGATTCTTGGGAATAGTATTACTATACTTACAGTGGTATCAGAGGCAAGGTGTGTGAGCCTCCGCTCACAATCTATATAAGCCATTATGGAGCTCATGAGAGAACACTGGTTCGCTACATCCGGGGGTTCTTTTGTGCATTTGCTTGACATGTGTAGGCGCAGCGGCCATTGTCGGGTGGTGTTAGAGGGCATTGTGTGGCTGTGCTGAAGCGGGTCAGTATCGCATCTAAGATGGCTCCAAGGGTGCTGGTGTATGGAGGGGACGTAGGCATGCCGAGTGTGCTCGCCTATGGGTGTTTGTAACGGGATATGGAGTTGTGGATTTTGCTGCATGCAGTAAGATTGTTGATCGTGAAGTGTTCTATTATGTGTCTGGTCGCTGCGGGTGGCTGAGCGGGCAGCGGCGTGGTGGCATTCTGTCAAGCGCCGTGGGAAGACGTAGACAGTTGCCGCATGTTGACGCCAAAGCTCTGGTTGCTGTTGAGTGGTTTGACCGTAAGGGGTCAGGTGGCCTGTGGCCATGGGCATTGGGGTCTCGCGGGACCTGACATGGGCTGGAGAGGCCTGCCATGCGTCTGTGAGCAGCGTAAAGCTGTTAACACGCTCGTTCCCTGTGGGATAGGCCGTCAGAGCGCCGGTCCTGTCGGTCAAACGACCGTAGCAGGTGGCGATGAGCGACCGTCCCGGCGGGCTGTAACGAAGCGGCAGAACGCAGGTGCATCCAGGATTCGGCCTGCAGGTGAAAAGGCTTATCAGCACGCAGAGAAGAAGCGGCTTGCGCCAAACCTTTCGTCGCCGATGGCTGTCGGTTTCCTGAGCGAAGGGGCCACGAGCTAACCAACGTGCTGTCGATATATAATGATAACGTGACACAACCGCTTGACTTATGACGCGCGAAAGCGCCCCGAGGATGGCAGTAGCCGAGGTACCAGGTCGGTCGCGAAAGGTGTGGCGCAAGTTCGCTATATGCGCTCTGTTAAGCCTTCTCATCTGCAGGACGACCGGGGCTGAGAGCCGCTCCGCTACCCGGCCAAACCGCGCCTCCCCGGGCACCGGCTCATTCCCCCGAGACGGTACACCAGGCTTGCCTGGCTGGGCAGTGGAGGGAACAAGGGATGAGTACGACCTCATGGGACGCATTGCTGCCGGACCGGACTGTGGTATTCCCCCCGAAAGGTACCCGGAGTCCTCGCGGACTCGCGCGGTCGCAAGCGGTCAACGACCCGCCCAGCCTCACCTGCGGACATCTGCAAAGTACCATCATACAGCCAATTGCACAATCCTGTGGTTGCAACAACGAATCCGGCAGACCAACCGGCCCAGCGAAGGCCACACGCACCCGGCAACACACACCGCCACCCAAGGCAAGCAAGAAGCCACAATAACATGGCTGAAGAACAGTAGTATCCAATGTACCAACCTTCTCAACTCGGCAGACAGGTGGTGGGGCTTAGCAGACAGCACCATCGAACCCCTGGCCCCGCTCACTCCGGCCGCAGCCCCCAACCTCCTCAACGAATATGAGCTTAAGAAAGAACCCATACTGACCCAATACCACCGATTCAGTGAAGCGTACAACGTCGCTGAAAGAGGCGGGGATAGGCCCCTACAGGACCCTTACACCCTCTACAGCTGGCATACGAGAATGCAACAAACTATAACGAATAACAAACTGTGCAGACAGTCCGGTGGCAACAACCACGGCAACACAGCCTGCATTGACAAACCGGCGACCGGCACATACTGCCTAGCCAACAACTACACCGAAACTCTGTCCCACACGCTTGTCCCTAAATCAAACTCAAGCACATACCGCGCTACTCCAAACATGAATCCCAACCCGAACCCCCCTCTCCCGCGCGCGTCTCATCACGCCTATAAGGCAATCACCAGCCATCCTATCACTTTCCTTTCCTCCAACACCATACCGGAAGCGGTCCTCCGTGACGCTCAGGAAGCGAGCATAATGCGTCTCGACGCATTGGGCGCCCCGGCGACCATAGACCCGCTCATTACTGGCTATAACCCGCCTAAGGGCTACCCCTCAAAGGGCCGTCTGCTGTCCTACTTTCTCGGCGTGGCACACTACCTCACACTGCCAGCGCGGGCTGTCGCGCGCCGGATCTACACCATGACGATTCATGACATTGCGGTGGGCAAGACCGGCATCGTCTCGAACGCAGCGCAATATGAAAAAGTCAAGCAGCTCCAGAGTAACTCCAGCCGTGGGCGGGGGGGCCACCACGGACAGCCACGCGCGGCATCGGCCGTGCTCACCGCCATTCCGTCCATGGTCAGCGACGCTGCCGGCTACGTGCACAGCTGGCTCACCAGCCACCAGCCCACTCACGTGATGCAGCGCGTGACGGCAGCGGACATCAAGAACTCGAAGCCTCGGTCTGGCAACGCCTCTGGCGGGACCAACGAGGCGCTGCTGGGCGTGGACATGCACGTCCCGTTCACCAGCACCTCAACCGCTGCGCTGGCCGTCGCTGCCACCGCCGCTACCAACAAATCGATTGGGTTCGTCGACCGTACGAGCTCCGTCATCGGGCCCACTCTCGGGCGGCCAACCGTTACCCTCTCTGCAGGGGCCCCCATGGACCCGCGCACCGGCCGTGCACCCCAAGCCCAGGAGGACCTCACCGAGGGCGAACCAGTCCTCCTCCTTGCGCAGACTATCACAAGCTCGTACCCGCACAACCAGAGCCTGAACGCGCTCCTGGAGGCGGGCGAGTGCGCCATGGCTGCCTACATGCCCCGACCAGGTGATGCACACACCACTCGCACACAGGGAAGCACAGCCCAGACTCACTGCATAGGCCCACTGCTGAGCCCGCATTGGTTCCTTGGCCCCCAGCCATACGATGAACGCACCCTAAACACAAGCTGGCCACTGACCTGCAACCACCCGCCTACCCCGTGCCCCCACACCCACCCAGGCACGGAGCAAACTACAGACGTCGGCGCCCTGCGCAAGGCCATGGCCAGCGACCCGACCGTCATGATTACCGACGCGCACTTCAAGCCCGTCTCCGGCCGTTACAACCAGCAGCTACTGGACAGCTTCCACGTACCCCCTCACATGCGCCACATGGCTGTGATCGGCTACTTCTCCAACCCCGCCGTGGTTAAAATGCTCCGGTCGGGCAAGGAGATGATCGTCGGCCCAGACAGCGGCGCGCGGGTGTATGTGCGGCACCTGCCACTCCCCGAGCCCAACGGCGCACTCGTAGCGCAAGGCACCTACACCGCCGTCCTCCAGCCCGCCCAGCCCAACACCATCGCCCTCACCTACCCTCGCGTGCAGGCGATAGTTGGGTCCCTCCGTGCCCGCCTCCTGGCACAGCAGCGGCTGATGGCACAGTGCGCCAGGACCCCTGCCTCCAGCCGCTCCAACAGCGCAGCAGCAACCCCCCACTCGGGCAGCGCCGGCGACCCCGCTGCTGGACCCACCACCTCGCAGTCCTACCCGGTCCTGGCCCTGAGCTGCGACCGGACCCACACCGTTAACCTGCTCACCTGCAGCGAGGAGGAGGTCTACAGCCTCCTGCATATTCAGCGGCCTGATGGTGCGCAGCTCCACCTCGCCTCCACCACCTTCGACAGGTCAGTGGAGGTACCTGCATGGCCGTTCTCGGCTGGGGACGTGCTGGCCATTAACATGGCGCACCCAGAGGGCCTGGCCACCGTGCTGCTGGCATGCTGCGCCAACGAGATGCTGCAGCTGCAGACGCCCTGTGAACTTCAGTACACCAGCCCAAACTCCAGCAGCAAGGCGGTGCTCACCCCGGGGATCAGCTCCAACTACCCCCACAACCTCGCCGCAGCTGGCCAGAACCTGCTGCTGCGCGATATGTGGGCTGCCTGCGGCACCCTGAGGGCCATCGTGGGCAGGCAGCCACTGGACGACACCCCGTCGCGCCCCACGACACCAAGTCAGCCCGCCAGGCCATTCGGACCGTGTGCCAGGCCATCTGCACAGCGCAGCCCACAGCTGTAGACCCGCCGGCCCCCGTGGAGGACACGGTGTTTTCGCCTGAGATTAAGACACAAATCCTCGACATGTGGGGTGCGGACTCTGACGATGAACTGCCACCGCCGCAGCAGCAGCAGCAGCAGGACGGGCAGGGCCTGGGCCACCACCCCAACAGCCGGTTGAACCTGGCGGCCACCTTCGACCTGGCCGCTGGCGCGGCCAACAACCAGGGCGCCCTGGCCGACACAGCCGGGACGGCGCAGGTAAACACAGGGCCTGCACCCGTATGGCACCAGCATGCTCTTTGCGATACCCTCACCCCGCCCTGCCGCATGACACGCAAGCACCTCGCTTGCCCGCGATACCGCACACATACCCCCATGACGCGATACCCTCCTCACCCGCCTGCCCCGCCCCTAAACCCCCAGGCGGGCGACGGCCAGGTCAACGGCCCCACCCCGGGCGCCTCCCTCGATGCAGAGGCCCGGATTGCCGCCCTCACCGCCGCACTGGCCGAGAAGGAGCAGCTACTGGCCCGGGCCCAGGCTGCCGTACCCGCCGGCAACCCCACCGGCAACCCCAACGGCACGACCGCCCCAGCGTGCCCGGCGGACCAGTTGGCATGGAGGTGAGCAGACTCACCAGCCCCAGCAGCCCCCAACACCCCAGGTGCCCCACGATCCAAACCTGCACTTCCCAACCATACTTAGCCCCTTAGCCTGCCGCGCGCCCCATACTGCCGACCACCGACACACCTGCTACCCTGCTGCCCTGCATCCAACTCACACCAGCATGAACTCAACACTCCCTGGCCCCACAGGGGTTGAGCACCAGCACGGCGCCGCTGGCGCACGTCGCCCCAAGGTGCCGCGAGTGGGGACGCTGAATAAACACCTTGGCCCTGTGGGGCTGGGCCCCACTGCGAGCGCCGCCAAGGGTGCAGACGGCCCAGCCAGGCCGCCCGATACTGAGACCAAGAAGAAGCTGAGCTTGGAGAACCTAGCTGGCCCCACCAAGGCCATGGTGTGGACCGCTTTCATCCTAGCGCTGGCCTCCTGGATTGAGACGGACACAGACCTGCAGCTGGACGGCAGGCTGTTGATTGATGCGTGCGCGCGACTCGGTGCATTGAGAGGCACCATGACACTAACCCTGCATCTACTGCTTTCGGGGTGGATGGTTCAGAGACGGTACACTGGCGGCACGGAGCCGCGTTGGGAAAGCCACCGATGGTGTGTGCGCTGTGCTATTGCTGCGATGGGGGGTCTCCTGCGCCTAGCGCCACCGGTACTCATAGCGTGCCGCACATGTGTTATAATGGCAGTACATGCGCTGACCTGGATGGGCACTGACCTATGGCATGGGCTGTGTACGCTGGACGGGACAGGCTCGTACACAGGAGCCCTGTTTAACATGGCCTGGGGAACGTTGGTAATTGGCCACCTTGCCATGCTGCCGGTGCTCACGGTTACAGCCTGCATGCGCCTCCCAGCGGCACGAAAGACACCAGCCTTTGTACGCACTGCATACCTAGTACCTACAACAGCCCTCAGTTGCCTACCACTTGCAGCAGCCGTCAGCTTGCAGCAACACTTTACCATTGCGGCTCGCCTGCTCTACTTCTCAGCTACTCTAGCGTGCTGGAGCCTCCACGTGTTGTCACACCCGTCCCTGACTCGCCTGCTGACCAGATTAGCGCAACTTGGGCACATGCACTTGCGCCGAATCTCACACCCGTGTAGCGCCAACTGCACCCTACTCTTCGCCGCCTATACCACGTGCCACCAGGCCTACCCGGTGCCAACTCTGCTTGTCTCCATCGTTGCAGCGAGCCAGTGGGGTGACTCAGCGCATCCGCATGTACTCAGTTTCCTACTGGCACACGCAGCCACAGCCATAACCAGTACGGACCCCACTACCGCCAGCGCTTTACTCGCCGCCGCCATCCATAGTCTGCTGTCACGCATGCTGATACACCCTCGTACTAAGACTACAAGAACTGCACCAATGCCGTACCACCCCGACACCTCCCTCTGGCGCACGGAAACGAACGAGCACAACACTGCACAACCCACAATATTTGACAGCCTAACCGTCGGCATCTCAACCACTACAGACACCTGCCCGCCCAGGACCCGGGCAATGCCACAACGGGGTAAACGGCGCCACCAGCGCCATGGCACCAACCGCAAGCACCCCCACAGCAAACAGCGCCGACGGGGCAGGCGCACACACCGTGGGCATCCAGCTATGGACCCGCTAACCCCGACCCCGCAACATGGCCCACACGCACGACACACTGCCGGGGGGCCGCAACGGACGAACACAGACGTGCGGCAACGCAGGGAACCCAGGCCCCCGCCACTAGTGACGTGGCCCCCACCAGCCAGTCTCTACCACGAGCCGCAGGAGAAAGGCTTTTGCCAAGTCCACGCCCTCAACCACCTGCTTGGTCGCCACTGCATCGACTCCTACCACGTGCTGGCCTACAGCGAAGCGCAACTAGCCACCATGCACTTGGGTGAGGAACAAGCCCGAGACTGGCAAGATTGCTTCACGCCCGGACAAGGATGGTTCGACACAGCGCTTATCAACAACTATCTATACCATACCGTCCGGATCCAAAATAGACCACATGCGTTCCTGCACCTTGCATACGGAGGTACACTCCGCGCCCAAACCGGACGCACTCAGCAGGCCACCCTGAACAGCATCATCTGCCCAAACCCCGAAATTGGCTTTGTCGTCCTGCGGCCGGGGCATGCATACACCATTAAAAAACAAGGACCAGACTGGTATGTAATTGACTCCCTAGCGCAGGGCCCTAGGGTACTAAGAGGCGCCGACTGGGGCCGCATACACGGCCGCGTCAGCTACCCCGTACGCCGCACGTCAAGACCACCACGCAGCGATGCCACCCGCCTCATGTACGACGTCCCCCAAGCCCCCCCAGACTGGCTGCCGGCCAACACCACGCTGAGTCCCGCCCCCCGAACGGCCCAAGCCACTGAAGACCCCAAACTGGGGACGGACAACATAACCCCGACCCAGGCTCTCCCCAGCCCAGCTCCCAGCCCCACGTTGGCCCCACCTCACTACACGCAGGCAGAAACAGCGCTGCCTGCGACGGCGCTCACATCTCCCACCACGCACCCCAAAAGACGCACCGACCCGACACCCCCAGCTGCGCCCCCTAGCACGACACCCAAGCCTCACAACCGCAAGACCAAACCCACCGACACGCATTCACAACCAAACAAAAAGCCGCGCACCATAGCCGACTTTTTCAACATGCAACGGGCCAACGCGCCCAAGCCAGACAACCCCACAGAAGTGGAACCCCAACCCACTGTGGCGGCCCCGAGACCACAACGCCGGCGGGCCACCGATACATTCAGTGACCACACATAATGTGCGCGGCATTGAGGGAAAGAACCTGGCCCTCACCGCCAACCAACTCCTGGATAAGCAACCAGACATCGCTGTCCTCACGGAAACCAAACTGAGCCACGGCCGCACCAAAGGCACGCGAGCCGTTAAGAGAGCCCTCACTCCCGCCTACACCACGTTCTGCAGCACCAAACCGGCCAAAACGGACTCCATACCTAGCAACCAACGGGAAGCCGGGGTCCTAGTTGCCCTTTCCAATAAGTACGGCAGCCCCGCCTTCATGCAACCCGCACCCATCCCCACCAACCTCCAAGGTCACCTATGCCACGTGACCCTTGCACCACCCGGCAGCATCCCTATGCACGTCATCGGGGTCTACTTCCCATCGGGGCAAGAGACGTCCGACCTCCAAACACGACACGCTCTCTACACCTACTGCGAACAGGTCATACAGCAAGCAAACCAATCTGGGCGCGCGCACGTCATCATCGCTGGCGACTTCAACGCGGTGTGCCAAGCGGCCGACCGCAGCACCCAAGAGCTAAACGCCTCCGACCGAAGACACATACAGTTCCTTGCAAGCAGCAACGCGGCCCCGGTCAAGCCATGCACAGGCGTGGTCGCACGGCCCGCTACTTTCTGCCAACTGCAATGCAACGGGCACTACCACCGCAGCCGCATAGATGACATCCTTCTCTGTGCGCCAGCCCACGCAAGCATCAAGCAATACCTGCGAGCACCCCGACGCTACCCTACACGAGTCACCGGACTGGCTGGGCGGCTCGTATGACCACCACAGCCTGACCGCACTCATTCCCGCAGCCAGCGTTCACCTATATCACGCACTGCCAGTAACCACACAGCCAAGTGAACGCCACCCATGGCAGGACGTCATCCTACCCCTCCCGCCCGCCAAAACTGTCACGGCCCGCGCCGACATGGAAGCTCAGCTGGCAGCGGACAATGCCACCCTGGCCGACATGCTTGCACCTGCCGTGCGTGCTGTACAGAACACAGTTGACCTGCTCAACCAACAGGAGGACAAACCCGCCCTCCAAGCAGCCGCCCACATGGACACGCTGCGCCAACAGCCAGGGTGGAATCCTCGACCTGAATGCATGTGCAGCCAAACTCATGCAAACCCTCACGTCAGCCCTCGACATCTATATAGGCCACCATGAGAAAAGCCGCCCAAGACGGGGAAGAGGCACCTTCCCCGAAAACCAACAAAGCCATAAAGCGCATGGCAGCCCAACTTGGCGCCGAACAAGCCAGGCTGCAGCAACTGCTGCAACAGCAGCAGCAACAGAAGCAACATCACACGCCAAGAGATCGGGGCCTGCCACCACCAGCGCAGCCCCGCCCACTGCCGCGGCAACAGAAGAGGCACGAGCAACGTGCAAGACCCTTAAACACGAACTGCACTCCTACATCCGGACACAGCAACGCATCAACGCGGTCCGCTCCCGTCGCACATTCCAAAGACGCTTTGCCAAAAACGCTAAATGGGGTCACAAGGCCATCTTTCAGACCGACGTGCAGGAGCGAGGCCTCCGGGCACTACTGAACGAAAACACGGGGGAAGTAGTGCACACCAGTGAGGGCATCCTTGACGCCCTGCATGGGTACTTTGCCAAACTCGCAACCCCATGCTTTGGCACCAAATCCTCGTACCCACAACGGGCGAGGCGGGCCTACCCCTGGAATGAGGAGGGTGCCCCCGACCACTTCGTGCTTCGCCAAACACAACACCCGGACTCCCACGAAACCCTCCGCCTGGTAGCCGACCCGTCCAACTTCGCACAGTGCGTACAGTTCCTTGCCCGTAACAAAGCCCCTGGCCCGCGGCATCCCCAACGAGCTCCTGCGAGCCCTCCCCGACAGCGTACTCCGCAACATACACGACCTCTTCACCATAATGTGGGCAAGGGGTGAAACACCTGAAGAATGGACACTCTCCGACACTGTCCTCCTTCCCAAACCCGGCGCTGAGCACAGCCTCCGTATCAAGGACAAGCGCCCAATAGCGCTGGCTAACACCACGTATAAGCTATGGACCAGCCTCATTACGCTCTGCCTAACACAAACAGCTGAGCAGACCCACGTGTACAGCACAGCGCAGGAGGGCTTCCTCCAAGGACGCAACACCGAAAGGCAGTTCCTCAACCTAATACACGCCATCGAAGATGCGCCCTCTCGGGCTGGACCTGTACGTCCTGTACATTGACTTCTCGTCCGCATTCAACACCATAGACCACGACAAGCTAGTACAAATCATGTGGGACCTGGGGCTCCCCAGTGACCTCACCCGTGTAGTGCACAACCTCTACCGCACGCCGCACCAGATTCGCACAGAACATGGACTCACCGCAGACATCCCAATTGAACGCGGCACGATTCAGGGCGACACCCTGTCCCCCGCACTCTTCGTCCTCTTCATCGAGCCCCTCCTCCGCTGGCTACACGCTGGTGGCCGCGGCTACCGGTACGGATGCCTGTCCGCCCACGAAAACGACCAACATGCGCTCAGCTCAGCTGCGTACGCCGACGACCTAGCTGTCGTCACCAGTAGCACCACCGACCTCGCCATCCAAGCCGACAAAATTGCACGGTTCTCCGAATGGGCCGGCCTCCAGGTCAACCACAGCAAATGCCGCGTCACAGGAGCCCTCTACCACACCGCCTGGGCCACCGGCAGCGGCATGAACGGGGCAACATGCCCCTCCACCCTAAGACGTCGGCTTGCCGACAAAATCAAGATTGGGGGCACAGCAGTCCCATACCTCCCCCCAACCGAACCCTTCAAGTATCTCGGCGTGCACATTACCCTGACCCTCGATTGGCGGCCCCAGCTCCGAGCCACCCTTACTGCCCTCAAAGAGCGAACCACACAGCTAGCTCAGTCTATGGCCTCACCGGACCAGCGGCTACGAAGCATACAGCTCTGCCTCAAGCCCGCCATGGCCTATGCGCTCGCAGCCATGCCTTTCTCACCCGCCGACATCCAAGTCATTGATCGTGCAGTGGCCCAGGCGGCACGCAAGTGCTATGGCCTGAAAAGAGGATTTCCCACACGGGCGATCCTCCTGCCAATACATCAGTACGGCCTTGGCGTAGGATCCCTCCTCCCCGAGTACGTGAGAAAAGCAACCCGCGCACTTACAATGGCACTCAATGATGCCGGGCGCCTAGGCGTGGTCACCCGCTCTCCTTCGTGCACAGTACAACTACGCGGGTAGCCTACCCCCCCAGGCCCTCAGCCGGGAGGCCACCTTCTACAGCACCCTGAAGATGCTCTCCTCGCCAGGGAGCATGGCCTCAGCATTGAAGCTCCGCCTGAGCAAAAAGATTCGCTCCGCCTTAACAGCCTCCATAGCCTCCTGGCCGCGGCCCAAGCCCGCCACCAAGAGACCGAGCAGCGGCTACCTCGGAAGTGCGTGATCACGCCGCCGAACTTCGGACTCGACCTCCGTAGCCTGCGGACACAGCGTTCAGCCGGGCAGGAAGGCGTGCACCACCTGATCAGTACACACGAACTACTCAGGATAAGGCCGGGCGACCGCCGCCATAAGCGTCGCGCTCAATCGCCTCAGCCTCTACGTGAGCACAAGCGTAGACCCCACTGTCTACGCGGGCCCAGTTCACAAATATAACAAGGTGAGCCCCTCCTGCTCACCAGCGTGCTATCCCCCCTCGTCCCCCTGGCACACCTATTTGACCAGGACACCCTGCCCCGCCCGACCCCCAACAGCGCCTCACCAGATGGCTGGTGCCGCGCCCCGGACCCAACCCCCGCTGCAGCCCCAGAACAGATTCCTGAGGCCCAGGAGCACCAAGAGCCCGGCCCCCGCGATGTCGACAACCCCGACCCCCCTAGGTCAGACCACCCTCGACCCACTAAAAGCAACGCCAGGAAGCCCGTATCCACGCTAACACCAAGACGGCCATCCCTAGCACTGGGACAGCGCTTGCCAATGGGGCCTGCTGGGCGGCGGTCCAGGAACACCTCCCGAACCTACCACAAGACCGGTATAGCAACGAGCACGCCCTTGCAGTGCACACCCTGATGCTGTCCGAGGCCTTCATGAAGGCCCTTAAAGCGGCAATCCCCGGCCTTGGCTCACACGCTAAACCTGCCTACTTACCAGCTGGGTTCCAGCGCCCAAACCCACGCGCTAAGTCATCCTGGCAGGCAGCCCGCGCGCAGCTCTCAACCCCGGGCCACCTACCTCTGTCCTCCAGACACGCCGACCGCAGACAGATGGCGGACCGCCTCTGTACCCTGCTGTACGATGGGTACGACGAGGCGACGCAGATCCTGGCCGGCCCGGTGACAAACCAGCAACGCCCCCTGCGGGAGGGTGAGAAGCGGGCGGTTGGCTCCACACACGAGCGGTACTATGAGGTTGCATGGCGGCCCACCACTATCCTTGAGAGTCTGCTCCCCGCCTACAAGCTGCTGGGGTATCAACCCGCGAACACAGTCCGCTGGCACCCTGGCCCCTGAACTGGGGGTGCCAAGCTGATCCGAGTGGAGTGGCAACCAACGTGGGAACCGGCCCCGCTGTCACCCGTAGCTGGCCACAACTCCTCAAGGAATATGAAGCAGAGAAAGCTGCCAAAGCCAGCATCCCCGCGCCCCGCCTGCCCGCGACACCCACCTCAGCGAACGCCAGCGGCAGGGCATCTGGCCCCCAGCCAGTGAAGCCGATGAACTCAGCACCCGGCGCCTCCTCAGGCGCAGCACCCACATTGATGTCACCCCCTGCAACCCGGACAAGGACATTGATGTTAGCGGGCCCCACACCCGTCGGGTGCACACTATCCAAGTAGGCACCCACTCCACAGAGCCACGCCTGGAACAGACGGTCGGCGTTGATGACCAGGCCCATGTCTACACGCCCGACGGCCGATGGGTAGGATCCCTGACCCACGAACGTCTGCATGGCCTCCGCATGCGGTATGATCAAGCCACACAGGCGGACCCTGGGCTGGTCACTAAGTACAATCTCAGGGATGGATTCCCAGAGGCGGTGGCCCGCCTCTTACAGCGCTACCGGCAGGGCACCAAACGCGGCCCCTATACCATCACCGACGTGAGTGAGGTTAGCACGACCACCCTCTGCTCTCAGCTAATTGCCACCGCCTTTGGCCAACCGTACACGAACGCTTCTCCTCACCTCTCAACGCTGGACTCTTTGCTGACCGATACTACACACCATTCGCTGAGGATGAATGCTTTGGCGCATCCCTAGACGCCTTCTCCGTCCCGTTCCAAGGCATGTCCTTTGCCCACCCCAGCCATGACCCCGACGCATGCCGCCACGCGACTGGCGTGGGCTGCCGCCAGCGCAGACCATGAGGCCGACGACGCCCCACCCTCCATTACCCTGGTCCTCGCCCCACACCGCCCAGGTGCACGCCACCTATCGTACCTCTCCCCCAACAGGGTGCACTGCGCAGCGTACCTACCCTGCACTCACCCCTTCGTGACGATGGTTGCTGGTGATGGCACTAAGTCGCACTCACGCCGCAGCGGCGCCACGCGCATAACCTCCTCGCTGTCACAAACACCTCTGGGGCTGCCCTGTACCACACACAGGTACTCCCCGCCTCACCAGCGCATACAAGTCCCTCTCTGGCCGCTATGATGAGGGCTACCCAACCGCGACAGGCCCTGAAGCTGACCCGGCGCAGGATTCTCGATGGGCCCGCCGGCAGTTCAAGCGGTGCAGCACCGCCCCACTGCCCCCTCCGCCCCCAACGTGGCACCGCACGCCGGGGCGCCGAGCCTGCCTCGCCAACCTGCCCGAGTCATACCCCGCAACCCAAGCCCTCCGCTTTGCAACAAGTACCTGCCTGTACACTGACGGTAGCAGGGTTGAAGGCGACAACGGCGCCGCGCAGCTAGGCGCCGCGGTCTACGTCGCCCATTGTGGCACTGTCAGCCGTGTAGACCCAAACGGCCTAGGCTGCACTCAAACTATCACGCGAGCAGAACTCGCTGCAATACATCGCGCCCTAGAAATGGCTGAGGAACGGAGTATGCCCAACGTACATATCCTCTCGGACTCGGCTGCTAGTCTGTACCTAATCAAAAAGTACATTGATAATGCCAAGAAACTTAGCATGAGCAAACATCGCGACCTCCTCCGCCTCATCGTCGGGCTGCTGCACCAACGCGCCGCACACGGGCGCTCCACCCACCTCCTGAAGGTGAAAGCCCACTCCGGCGTCTACGGAAACGAAGAGGCGGACCGATGGGCCACCGCTGTTTCTAAAGGGGAAATCGCCCCTGACTGCGCCTGCCCTGCGGATAATGAGCCATACGGTAAGATCTGGTGGCCACACCAAAGCAGCACCAACCGGCAAGCCAACGACCTCAACCGAGGGATTATCTCCCTGCTAGCCGCCTCCACCTTTGGTGGGTACAGCCACAGCACCAAGAGCACGGACTGCTGGCAGGAGGCCGCCCAGGACCTGTGTCCCCGCGCCAGCAATGCAACCACCCAGAGGGGGAGTGTGCACAAACACTGGAAGCGGGTCTTCGACTACCGCTACTGGCAACTGTGGCACGCTGGCCTCGCCCACCGTTACAAAAGGCCCATGAAGGGCAGCTTCCTCAATGCCGATGGCAAGGCCATGTGCCCAATCTGTAAACAAGAGCCTGATTCGGGAGGGCACATCCTTGGCGGCTGCAAAGCAGAACCATACCATAGCTGCTACATAAAGCGACACAACGAGGCTGTGCAACTGATTGGCGAGACCATCCAGCACGGATGCAACGGACATGGCTTTATGCTGATGGACGCGACATCAGCCGCCGACATCCCAGGCTACGTGACAGGCACCCGCCTCCCACAATGGCTGCTACCCTCCGTGGCACCTGACAAGCTGGAAAAATTCCGCCCCGACATCCTTTGGATTCCCACCCTCACACCTACCCAAGCCAAGTGCCCCGTGGCTGGCGGCGCCTGCGGGCGAACGCCCAGGCCACAAAGTCTACATCCTTGAGATCGGCTATACAGGCGACCTGCGCCACAAGGAGAAAATTGCGGAAAAACTAGCACAGCACGCAGAGCTCGCCACCCTGCTGGCCGGCGGGATGGGAAGTGCAATACACCCGCAGGGAAGCCATCACCCTTGGGGTGGGGGGCACCATTCGCAACGACCTTGCCCCCCTTCTCCGTGAGCTCAGTGTCCCAGCCAGACGCGCCAATGCATGTTGCGACAACCTCCACCACCATGCCGTCTCCTGGCTGCACCGCGTAGTCAAGATGCGCCGGCACCATGAGGCCGGTGGCCCCCGTAACCAACCCCCATCCCCGTAACCACTCAACCAACCCCCCTTACCACTCACGGTGGTAGACGCGTACAAACGCCCTACCCCCTTAATATCACGCAGGGTCATGCCCGCGTAACATTATTATTATTATTATTCGGTTTCCTGAGCTACGAGACATGTTGTTGCCATTGTTGACCATAAAGCTATTTTTGCACGTTGGACAAAGCAGTAGGATGCCGATGCCGAGAGCTGATGATGACAATGGTCCTAACCTCACAAGCTGTAACCTCCGATCCCCTAGCGTCCTGGTGGTGCGCAAACACCAGGATGCGCTCAAGCCAGCGCCCAAAGGCAGCTACGCTCGGCAGCAAGGCGCACGTCAACCCCAGACAGCTGGCCGTAAGAGCCCTTGCCCCTTGTCAGGCTCGGCACTCAACTGTTCACCTTGCTATCTACTTGGAAGACGTCGGCTATCCCATGCTAGGCTACACTACAAAGTGGTAATGGCAAGTTGTTCCCCTGACGCAAATGGGGAGGGCTGCGGACTCGCGCTGTAAGTCGGGCACTATCCTTGTTGCTTACAGTAAAGCTCTGGAGTTTTGGCACAGACCACAGTAACCGAGCAACGCAACCAGCGTTGCTCGGGACCAGACCTAAGCGTCCCCTGTACGGATTGGAGAGATGCGATCTGCACCGTTCCGTGCTGACCCACCGACCCGCACTGTCAGGCTAGGATACTGGCAACGCCACAAGGCAGGCCAAACACCTCACGCAACCAGGTAACGGCCCACACAACACCGCACTCCAGGCGAGGCAGGTACTATCGCACGCTTGCACGGCTTCGCACCAGCTCGGCCCGATCACCGACGCAATAGACCCAATGGGCCTCTACAAGACAAACAACAACCACGAAGGGCACAACATCCAAAACCTAATGTGGTCACTCCCTTGCCACGCATGCCACCGTGGGAACCTCCCTTGCACCTGCCGGCACTCTTGCCACGGGACCGCGGTGCCCGGGGCCGACACACGGCACACACAGGGCATCAACCTACGCCCCACTGCACCTAATGACAGTGAAATGACCAGGGGCAGTGCCGGTCGTGACAGCTGTCACGCCCAGATGCTGCACACGTGCCCACTGAGTAAAGACACGCCACTCGCCTCCTCGGCGCACAAGTGCAACACAGTGCATCGACCTGCGTGTCTTCGCGCACCTTGCGCGCTGATGACAGTCAGTTAGTCCCTGCCTCTTCAGTCTGCTGTCTGTGCTGCGTCCAAACGTCCACTGTTCACCTCTCTATATATTTGAAAGCAAGCTTTAATGCTGTGCTCTTGCAACGTGCTGACTCAAACAGCCACCTCGCACGTCAGTCCTATAATGCTCCAATGCCCCGCGCCACCTTGAAATACCTGGGGCCGCATGCTCGCTCGTGCCGTACGCATGCACCTAACCTACACCAGCGTCACTGCAGACCGCCGGTCCACCAGCATCACGTCCCTCGTCTCGTGGCTGTTGAATACGCACAGCCAAAACCCCTTCGACCCGTCGTCATCCTCCCACTCCAACATCGCCAGGCGCTCCCTCTGTTGAGCAGCACGGAGCCACTCGTAGCGCGCCTCATCCGCCCCCGCTACATACTCCCATGGCACCCTTGCAAACACCCCCGCTGCCGCGTTCTCCGCCGCCGCCGGCAGCGCGAGGTCCAAGGCGCCATCCCCCATGCCCAGCACCACAGCGTCGAGGCTGTGTCCATCTTGCGCCAGCCGCTGGTAGAACGAAGGCCTGGCCGCATCCCACGCCTGCTGCGGCAAGTACCGCCGCACCGCACAGCCCTGCGCCTCCAACACCTCCCGAACCCCGATCGTCTTCTTGCGAGCCGCTGAACACTACCTCCCTGCATCCCCCAAACTCGACGCTGCTGCTGAGCTGGCTCCACTGCCGGCTGGTCACCCGTGTGGCCTCCAGCCGACCCGCACGCACCTCTGCGTGCACCGCCCTTTCCTTGCCCTCATCATGCTGCCCCGGCATCGTGCTGGCCAACGCCGCCGGCACGTTGCCCGGGTGCACATCCTTTACCTTCACGCCACCTGTGGCCCAGGTGACCTTCGCCACGGGCCCGCCCCGCGGCGCCTTCTCTTCGCGGCCAAGCAGCATGCCCCGGAGCTGTGTTGCCATCACGGTCCCCTCCGTGCCGTCGTCGTACAGCACCAGGAACAGCTCCTGCCGCCCCTGCCGCTCCAGGTAGTGCGCACTGCCCAAGCGCACCTCCTCCTCTCCATGCACATTGGTGCTACGCTGCTGCACCCTCGCACCCTCCAGATGCCGCAGACATGCCGGCACCGGGTTCCGTGACGCTGCCTTGGGCTGCGGCACCTGCGGCTCCTTTCCCAGCGCTCCGCCCCTTAACCGCCCGGCGCTCCAACCTGCCGCTGCTGCCGGAGCTGCCACTGCTAGACGCTGACGCCGATCCATCGTCACCCCCCCCTTCGGCGCCCTTCACACCCGCCTTGACGCACGCGGGGCAGAACCAGTCGCCGTCTGGGATATGCAGCAGCGGCAGGCTGAGGCAATAGGTGTGCCAGCCCACTCCGCAGCCATCGCACAGCAGCATGTGCACTGGGTCCAGCGGCGACTTGCAGCCTTTGCAGGCGTGCTCCACGCCTGGCCGCGCCAGACGCGGGTCCACCTCGGGCTCGCGAATGGGCAGGTGGCACGGTGCACACCGGCACGCATGGGCTTGGAGCGTGGCCCCGTCTTTGCCCTGCAGCACCAGCACACCGCCCTGCCTCACCTCCTTCACGCGCAGCACCGCGCACGCGCGGCACCAGGGCCTTCTTGGAGGTGGTCGGAGTGTAGTAGACGTAGTCCCCGACCTCGAAGCGCCGCAGGCGCGGGTGGTACCTGCCTCCACGCAGCTTGGCATGGCGCAGCGTGTCGCGATGCTGGGCTATGAGCAGGTTGTCCCCTGCGATGGCCAGGTGCCGCCTGACCGCATGAGCACGCTCGACCACCGAGGCCTCTGCCGCGTCGGGATCATCGAAGTTCAGCGGCGCCTCGAACGTTTGGCGTATGGCCGCCGGGATCGTAGGAGGCGTTGCGTGCATCAGCTGAAAAGGGGCTGAAGCGCGTTGAGGCCTGCTCCGAGCTGTTGTAGCCCAGCATGGCGTAGGGCAGCAGCTCGTCCCAATCCGCCTTCTTGCCTCCGTTGGTCCGCATCATGCGAGCCAGCGCACGCTTGCGGGTCTGAACGGCGCGCTCGCTGAGACCGTTGGCCTCAGGGTGCGCGGCCGAGGTCATGCGATGGTCCGTGAGCGTGTCCAACAGCAGCTGCGCGAACTCGCCCTTCCACTCCGAGCCCTGATCCGTGCAGACCTCTGCAGGCGCCCCGAACCGCCCTAGCACATGGTGCAGGAAGGCGAAGGCCGTATGCTTGGCCCCTTTGGAGGTTAGCGGCACGAAGACGGCGTACTTAGAGAAGTACTCCACGCACACCATGACGTAGCGATGGCCGTGGGCGGTCTTGGTGAACGGCCCGCACAGGTCCACGCCCCAGCGATAGAACAGGCCGTTGATGGGCGTGGGGTTCAGGCCGCCAGCCACCGGCGCGCCACGGCCTGCGACCAGGTCGCACGCCTCGCAGCCTGTGACAATAGCCTCCACGTCACGGCGCAGCCCGTACCACCAATGCTTGGCGCGCACGAGCGCTGCCGTTCGCCGGACGCCGAAGTGCCCAGTCTCCTCATGCGCCCTCCATACCAGCGCGTTGCGCTCCTCGGGCGCAGGCACCACCCGATGATGGCTTAGCGGCATGACCCGCAGCAAGCGCTGGCCCTGCAGCCGGTAGTGGCGCGCCCTGCGCCTCACCCTGCGCGCCTCTGCCTGGGGCCAGGCTGGGTCCACCCGCCCCTGCCTCAGGTAGGCCATGGTGTTCACGTCCATCCAGATGTCAGGGCATGTGGGCGAGCTGCGCTGCTCCGCCTGCTCCAGCGCAGTGGCAAGGGCGATGAAAGCGGGCCACGTGGGCTCGACCTTCGGTGCGCCCACCGCACATGCTGCTGCCAGGCCCGGGCGCAACTGCTGCCCCTGCACCGTGCGCGCGCGGCTGCACATGGCCGCCAGCGCTGCAGGTGCAGGCTGGTTGAGAGCGAGGGCTGCTGCCAAGAGCAAGCTGCTGACACCCACGTCTGCAGCCGCGTTGATCATGCTGCAGCGCTGCGTGCGCTCCAATGGCCCAAGCTCTCCCACCAGCGGATGGTAACCCTTGAGCGCCTCCCGCGTGGAGACAGATGGGGCTGTGGCCTTGACCGCCCCAGGCGCCCGCTCGTACACTGTTGACCCGTCGGTGGCTGGCATTAGCCCGGGGGCAGCAAATGCCGGGAGCGCCCCCGCCAACGGCCTGCTTTGGCCGTCGACGAATGGGCCCAAGTCGGCCAGCTCCGCCGCCGGCTCCAGTCCCGCCCGAGCGAGCTGCTGCCACGCCCCGCGCGACAGCAGGTTGCTCCAGAGCGTGCTGCTGCGCTTCACCCTGGCCCCAAGCCGCTCCGCCTCCAGCACCACCGGCAGCCGGTTGCCCAGGCGCATGCTGTGTGGGCCCTCCTCCCATTCAACCCAAAACGCCGGAGCCCTTACCTGCACCTGCTGCAGGAGCAGCAGCACTCGCGCAACATGGTGCAGTGCGTTGAGCTGCGCATCCGGCAGCGGGTGCCGAGCACTCCACGATGCGCCCAGCAGCCACTGCGTGCCGTCGCCTGCACCAGCGTCCAGCAGCATAGCCTCGGTCACCTCGGCCGCCGGCACCGGCAGCGCGGTGAACGCGTCCCGAAACGCCTCAGGCGGAAACTGGTGAGCATACAGCCCCGCCAGCAGCGTCAGCCGCTCTGCCACGTACGCCGTTGGCTGCTCCTGGTCCCGGGTGAGCAGGTACCGCGACACACGAAGCCCAGCCCTGAGGCAGGCCTCAAGCATGGCGCAACACCCGCCCACTGGTTCCAACAGCGTTATCCCCGTGCTTTTGGCTGCACGGAAGAAACGCCTTGGCAGCTGCGCCTCACCCCTGACGCTGCCGACGCCTCCGCCCTGTGGCGCCAATTGAGCAGCCTTAAGCAGATCTGACGCGCGCTGGTGCAGCGCCGCCTGCCGCTGCCTCGCGCTCGGCGGGTCGTGGACGGGCTCTGCGTCCGCCTTGTCCGTCCAGTAGCCGTTGTTGCCGCGCAGCAACTCCTCTGAGCTGGGCAGCAGGCTGTCCAGCGCAGGCGCTGCAGCCCCCGTGGCTGCGCACACTGCCTGGTTGGCAAGAAACTGCTCCCTGGCCCTGCTAACCAGAGCCGCCTGGCACGCCGGAAGCTGCTTGACGCCTGCTGCCACCGCGGCTGCCAATGCGCAGGCGCCAGTCGGTGAGCCGCCAAGCACCCAACTCAACGCGGCCGCCATCTTGGCGCCTCCTCCTCCGCCTCCTACTCCAAGCTGCACACCGCTGGGGGCGCTGCCTGCCGGCGCGGCCTCCCGCGGGCGCATGACGCCTGCGGCCCTCCGCTGGCTCGTGATCACACCGCGCCGCTGTTGTCCTCCGTGGTGGGCAAGGGGGAACGCGACAGAGAGTCTGCGTTCTGGTGCTTGGCACCGGGGCGGTGACGGATGGTGAAGTTGAACTCCTGCAGGATGAGCTGCATGCGAGCGTAGTGCCCGGTCAGCCCCTCCGACATCATGAGGTAGGTGAGCGGCTGGTGGTCTGTCACAAGCTCGAAGGGCGGACCCCCGAGCAGGTGATGCCGCAGCGTGCGGATTGCCCAGCAGGCTGCCACCATCTCACCCTTGTAGCTGGAGTAGTTCTTCTCATGGACGTTCAGCGATCTGCTGATGGCTGCGCAGATGTACTCGTTGCCGTTGTCATCCCGCTGCCCTAGCACTGCCCCCATGCCCTTGTTGGAGAAGTCGGTGTGGAGGATGAAGGGGCGCGAATAGTCCATTCGCCGCAGGATCACGCCCTCCTGAGCAAACACCGCCTTAATGCTATCGAACGCCGCCTGCTGCTCAGGGCCCCATGACCAGGGCACGCCCTTCCTGAGCAGCGCGTTGAGCGGAGCCGCCATCGCGCTCATGTGCGGCACATAGCAGCGGTAGTAGTTGATGAAGCCCAGGTGAGAGCGCAGCTCCGACACGCTAGCGTGCGGCTGCATGGCGAGGATGGCTGAGACCTTGGCCTGGTGGGGCGAGATGCCCTCCGAGCTCAGGTTGTGGCCCAGGTACTCTAGCACATCGGCACCGAAGATGGACTTGTCGGGGTGCGCACGGCCGCAGGCGTGCAGCATATCCAGTACGGCAGCAACATGCCGTACATGCTTCTCCGGTGTGTTGCTCCAGATGAGCAGATCATCGATGAACGCGATGGCGCAGTGGTCCAGCTTGGATTTGGCGATTTCGAAGTCCATGACGCGCTGGAACTTGGCGGATGCGTTCTTTAGCCCGTATGGCATGCGGGTGTAGGCGATGATCTTGTTGCCACACCAAAAAGCAGTTTTCGCCCTGTCCTCGGGCGCGATGGGGATCTGCAAAAACCCCTGCCGCATGTCCAGCTTGCTGAAGATGCGAGCCTTGCCGACCTTGGCAAATATGTCCTCCGGGCGATGCAGGCCGTACTTGTCACGCGCCGTGTGCTTGTTCACGGGGCGGTAGTCCTGCGCCATGTGATGCGCGGTCCACTGCCCGGTCTGCTCGTCCTTCTTGGCAGCAAGCACGGGGTTCACGACGCACACAGTAGGCCCGTCGTACTCCTCAGCAAGCCCGGATTCAACCAGCTCCTTCGTCTTCTCGGCAATGACGGCCTGCTCCTGCGGCGAGTAGCGCCTTGGCGGCTGCGCTATGGGGCCGCTCTTGGTGAGCTCGAGGGTGAACGGCCCCTGCCCGCCATGGTAGCCGGGCATCTCCCGCGTGGTGTATGCAAAGGCGGTGCCCTTGCGAGCGCGAACGGTTGCTTGCAGCTCCTCCAGCTGCGCAGGCGATAGATGCCTGCTGCAGCCCCAGGTCCAGCCGCCATCCGGGTCCTTCTGGTAACGTGCGTATGCCGCAGCGTAGGTGTCGGACTCCGGGGAAAACGCGCTCACAGCTGCGAAAGCCGCCGGGGGCTGCTCGGGTGGCAGCCCCCACACCGCCCTGGGCGGCCTGCCGGCCCACCTGATCTCCTCCCGCGCGCGCTGCTGCTCATGGCTGGCCAGGGCGGTAAGCGCAGCAGGGCCGATGAGGGGAGCATCGTGCGCCTCCAGTCCGGAGGGCATGACGCGTCCGCACATGGCGCCTGAGGCTGCCGCGCCGCCCAGCAGCAGCAGGGCGGTGAGCATCCACGCCAGGGGTCCCCAAGACCGCACAGCCCTGGAGGGGCCAGCAGGGACGCAAACCGGCTCCCAGTAGCCACGCCTCGCCCTGGTTTTGCGCTTGCCACCCGCTCCCTTGTGCCACTTCCAGCCCACTCGCCATGGCATGGTGCGCATGCGGGGTGCAGCAGCCGTGACCGCCAGTCGGTCAATGGCTGCGCACAGCCGCAGCAGCAGTGCAAGGGTGAGCCGAATGCAGCAGCGGATGACACTGGCCACCAGGCCCGCCACAGCCCGTGTGAGCCAGCAGAGTAGCGATTTTATGCCGCGCGCGAGGGCTCCAGTGAGGGCACACCAGAGCAGAAAGCCGCCTAAGCCGATCGCCTCCAGTCTTGCGAGCACGCTGGGCCACACCCCCGCACCGACCCGCACAGTGCGTGGGGCACCAACGCGCCGCTTACCCCGCCTCCCAGCGGGCAGGCGCATGGTCACGGTGGGCTCCTTGGGCGTTGCAGCCCACGTGACCAGGAGGAGCAGGAGAAAAAGTTGGAGCGATGCCTGGTCGCTGACTCACAAGGCCAGCTGGGCTGGCGGCGAGTGATTGGGCAACCTCCGTGACCCATGCACATGCCCGCTGTAAACCTGCGGTGGCGCGTTGGACGCAGCCATTGGCAACATTCTGAAGCCTGGCGGATGCGTGTCCTCCTGGAGATGCGGCCGCTCCGGGCTTGGTGCCCGGATCCCAGGGGAACGCCCGCTGCTGGCTGTTGCTGGCGCCACCCCGCACGGCCCTGCGTGGGGGTTGGCTGCCGCCGCCAATAGGGCCAACCTTGGCCCGTCCGTCTGTTGAGCTGCCGCACTGCTGCGGCTGGCCGCTCTGTGCGGCCCTGGCTCCCTCCTCTCCGGCTGCCTCATGGCGCGAGCTGTAGCTCCCAGCGCCGCCTCCTGTCCCATGGCCGGATCCTAGCTTCTTGGGCGCTGCGGCCCTGGTGTCTGGGTGGCTGCCACCGCGGCCTGACTGCCCGCCGCTGGTGGCGCCGCTGCCCCTCACCTGACCGGCTGCTTCCTGGCGCGAGCTGCTGCTCAGAGCGCTGCCTCCTGTTCCATCGCCGGCACACTCCACGCCGCCTCCTGATCCTTGCGTCTGCCCTCCTGGGCCCCTGGGGCGCTTGTTGGGGGGGCTGCCGCCGCGGCCTGACTGCCCGCCGCCTGTCACGCCCAGATGCTGCACACGTGCCCACTGAGTAAAGACACGCCACTGGTGAGGAGGGCGAAATGGCACGGGCTAAGTCCCGCCTGCCGTCGTGCGGTTGCACGTTGGACGGAGCAGTAGGATGCCGATGCCGAGAGCTGACAATGACAATGATCTGAACCTCCCAAGCTGTAACCTCCTGTCCCCTAGCGTCCTGGTGGTGCGCAAACACCAGGATGCGCTCAAGCCAGCGCACAAAGGCAGCTATGCTCGGCAGCAATGCGCGCGTCAACCCCAGACAGCAGAGAACTGGCCGTAAGAGCCCTTGCCCCTTGTCAGGCTCGGCACTCAACGGTTCACCTTGCTATCTACTTGGAAGACGCCGGCTATCCCATGCTAGGCTACACTACAAAGTGGTAAAAGCAAGTTGTTCCCCTGACGCAATTGGGGATGGCTGCGGACTCGCGCTGTAAGTCGGGCACTGTCCTTGTTGCTTACAGTAAAGCTCTGGAGTGTTGGCACAGACCACAGTAAATCGAGCAACGCAACCAGCGTTGCTCGGGACCAAACGTAAGCGTCCCCTGTACGGCAAAGAGAGATGCGATCTGCACCGTCCGATACTGACCCACCGACCCTCACTGTCGAGCTAGGTCACTCACAACGCCACAAGGCAGGCTCAACACCTCACGTAAACGGGTAACGGCTCACACAACACCGAGCTCCAGGCGAGACAGGTACTGTCGCGCTTGCACGGCCGCACCAGCTCGACCCGACACCGACGCAACAGACCCAATGGGCCTTTATAGGTCAAGTAACAACCACGAAAGGCACAAAGCCAAACCTAACCGCTAACAGTGCGGTCACTCCCTTGTCACACATGCCACCATGGTGACCTCCCCTGCACCTGCCGGCACTCTTGCCACGAGACCGCGGCACCCGGGACCGACACACGGCACGCACAGGGCATCAACCTGCGCCCTACTGCACCCAATGGCAGCGAAATGACCAGGTGCAGTGCCGGTCGTGACAGCTGTCACGCCCAGATGCTGCACACGTGCCCACTGAGTAAAGACACGCCACTGGTGAGGAGGGCGAAATGGCACGGGCTAAGTCCGCCTGCCGTCGTGCGGTTGCACGTTGGACGGAGCAGTAGGATGCCGATGCCGAGAGCTGACAATGACAATGATCTGAACCTCCCAAGCTGTAACCTCCTGTCCCCTAGCGTCCTGGTGGTGCGCAAACACCAGGATGCGCTCAAGCCAGCGCACAAAGGCAGCTATGCTCGGCAGCAATGCGCGCGTCAACCCCAGACAGCAGAGAACTGGCCGTAAGAGCCCTTGCCCCTTGTCAGGCTCGGCACTCAACGGTTCACCTTGCTATCTACTTGGAAGACGCCGGCTATCCCATGCTAGGCTACACTACAAAGTGGTAAAAGCAAGTTGTTCCCCTGACGCAATTGGGGATGGCTGCGGACTCGCGCTGTAAGTCGGGCACTGTCCTTGTTGCTTACAGTAAAGCTCTGGAGTGTTGGCACAGACCACAGTAAATCGAGCAACGCAACCAGCGTTGCTCGGGACCAAACGTAAGCGTCCCCTGTACGGCAAAGAGAGATGCGATCTGCACCGTCCGATACTGACCCACCGACCCTCACTGTCGAGCTAGGTCACTCACAACGCCACAAGGCAGGCTCAACACCTCACGTAAACGGGTAACGGCTCACACAACACCGAGCTCCAGGCGAGACAGGTACTGTCGCACGCTTGCACGGCTTCGCACCAGCTCGACCCGATTACCGACGCAACAGACCCAATGGGCCTTTATAGGTCAAGTAACAACCACGAAAGGCACAAAGCCAAACCTAACCGCTAACAGTGCGGTCACTCCCTTGTCACACATGCCACCATGGTGACCTCCCCTGCACCTGCCGGCACTCTTGCCACGAGACCGCGGCACCCGGGACCGACACACGGCACGCACAGGGCATCAACCTGCGCCCTACTGCACCCAATGGCAGCGAAATGACCAGGTGCAGTGCCGGTCGTGACAGCTGTCACGCCCAGATGCTGCACACGTGCCCACTGAGTAAAGACACGCCACTGGTGAGGAGGGCGAAATGGCACGGGCTAAGTCCCGCCTGCCGTCGTGCGGTTGCACGTTGGACGGAGCAGTAGGATGCCGATGCCGAGAGCTGACAATGACAATGATCTGAACCTCCCAAGCTGTAACCTCCTGTCCCCTAGCGTCCTGGTGGTGCGCAAACACCAGGATGCGCTCAAGCCAGCGCACAAAGGCAGCTATGCTCGGCAGCAATGCGCGCGTCAACCCCAGACAGCAGAGAACTGGCCGTAAGAGCCCTTGCCCCTTGTCAGGCTCGGCACTCAACGGTTCACCTTGCTATCTACTTGGAAGACGCCGGCTATCCCATGCTAGGCTACACTACAAAGTGGTAAAAGCAAGTTGTTCCCCTGACGCAATTGGGGATGGCTGCGGACTCGCGCTGTAAGTCGGGCACTGTCCTTGTTGCTTACAGTAAAGCTCTGGAGTGTTGGCACAGACCACAGTAAATCGAGCAACGCAACCAGCGTTGCTCGGGACCAAACGTAAGCGTCCCCTGTACGGCAAAGAGAGATGCGATCTGCACCGTCCGATACTGACCCACCGACCCTCACTGTCGAGCTAGGTCACTCACAACGCCACAAGGCAGGCTCAACACCTCACGTAAACGGGTAACGGCTCACACAACACCGAGCTCCAGGCGAGACAGGTACTGTCGCACGCTTGCACGGCTTCGCACCAGCTCGACCCGATTACCGACGCAACAGACCCAATGGGCCTTTATAGGTCAAGTAACAACCACGAAAGGCACAAAGCCAAACCTAACCGCTAACAGTGCGGTCACTCCCTTGTCACACATGCCACCATGGTGACCTCCCCTGCACCTGCCGGCACTCTTGCCACGAGACCGCGGCACCCGGGACCGACACGGCACGCACAGGGCATCAACCTGCGCCCTACTGCACCCAATGGCAGCGAAATGACCAGGTGCAGTGCCGGTCGTGACAGCTGTCACGCCCAGATGCTGCACACGTGCCCACTGAGTAAAGACACGCCACTCGCCTCCTCGGCGCACAAGTGCAACGCAGTGCATCGACCTGCGTGTCGCACCTTGCGCGCTCACGACAGTCAGTATGTCCCTGCCTCTTCAGTCTGCCGCCTCTGCTGCATCCAACCGCCCACCGTTCACCTCTCTTTTTGAAAGCGTGCTTTAATGCTGTGCTCTAGCAAAGTGCTGACTCAAACAACCACCCCGCACGCCAGTCCTAAAATGCTCCAGTGCCCCGCACCACCTTGAAATACCTGGGGCCGCATGCTCCCTCGTGCCGTACGCATGCACCTAACTTACACCAGCGTCACTGCAGACCGCCGGTCCACCAGCATCACGTCCCTAGTCTCGCGGCTGTTGAATACGCACAGCCAAAATCCCTTCGACCCGTCGTCATCCTCCCATTCCAACATCGCCAGGCGCTCCCTCTGCTGAGCGGCACGGAGCCACTCGTAGCGCGCCTCATCCGCCCCCGCTACGTACTCCCATGGCACCCTCGCAAACACCCCCGCTGCCGCGTTCTCCGCCGCCGCCGGCAGCGCGAGGTCCAAGGCGCCATCCCCCATACCCAACACCACAGCGTCGAGACTGTGTCCGTCTTGCGCCAGCTGCTGGTAGAACGAAGGCCTGGCCGCATCCCATGCCTGCTGCGGCACGTACCGCCGTACCGAACACCCCTGCGCCTCCAGCACCTCCCGAACCCCGATCGTCTCGCGAGCCGCGCTGAACACTACCTCCCTGCATCCCCCAAACTCGACGCTGCTGCTGAGCTGGCTCCACTGCCGGCTGGTCACCCGTGTGGCCTCCAGCCGACCCGCACGCACCTCTGCGTGCACCGCCCTCTCCTTGCCCTCATCATGCTGCCCCGGCATCGCGCTGGCCAACGCCACCGGCACGTTGCCCGGGTGCACATCCTTTACCTTCACGCCACCTGTCGCCCAGGTGACCTTCGCCACGGGCCCGCCCCGCGGCGCCTTCTCCTCGCGGCCAAGCAGCATACCCCGGAGCTGTGTTGCCGTCACGGTCCCTTCCGTGCCATCGTCGTACAGCACCAGGAACAGCTCCTGCCGCCCCTGCCGCTCCAGGTAGTGCGCACTACCCAGGCGCACCTCCTCCTCTCCATGCACATTGGTGCTGCGCTGCTGCACCCTCGCGCCCTCCAGATGCCGCAGACACGCCAGCACCGGGTTCCGTGACGCTGCCTTGGGCTGCTGCACCTCCGCCGCTCCTTTCCCCGCACTCCGTCCCTTAACCGCCCGGCGCTCCAACCTGCCGCTGCTGCCAGAGCTGCCACTGCTAGACGCCGACGCCGACTCATCGTCCTCTCCTCCTGCGGCGCCCTGCACACCCGCCTTGACGCATGCGGGGCAGAACCAGTCACCATCTGGGATGCGCAGCAGCGGCGGGCTGAGGCAATAGGTATGCCAGCCCACTCCGCAGCCATCGCACAGCAGCATGTGCACTGGGTCCAGTGGCGACTTGCAGCCTTCGCAGGCGTGCTCCACGCCTGGCCGTGCCAGACGCGGGTCCACCTCGGGCTCGCGAATGGGCAGGTGGCACGGTGCGCACCGGCGCGCATGGGCTTGGAGCGTGGCCCCGTCTTTACCCTGCAGCACCAGCACACCGCCCTGCCTCACCTCCTTCACGCGCAGCACCGCACACGTGTGCGGCACCAGGGCCTTCTTGGAGGTTGTCGGAGTGTAGTAGACGTAGTCCCCGACCGGCGCCGCGAGGCGCTGGTGGTTCCGCCTCACAAGCAGCTTTGTGAAGCAGCCGCTGTCGCGATGCTGGGCTATGAGCAGGTTGTCTCCTGCGATGGCCAGGTGCCGCTTGTGACCGCATGGGCGCGCTCGACCACCGAGGCCTCTGCCGCGTCGGGGTCATCGAAGTTCAGCGGCGCCTCGAACGTTTGGCGTATGGCCGCCGATCGTGGAGGCGCTATGCGCATCAGCTGAAAGGGGCTGAAGCGCGTTGAGGCCTGCTCCGAGCTGTTGTAGCCCAGCATGGCGTAGGGCAGCAGCTCATCCCAATCCGCCTTCTTGCCTCCGTTGGTCCGCATCATGCCAGCCAGCGACGCCAGGTCTGAAGGGCCGCTGAGACCGTTGGCCTCAGGGTGCGCAGCCGAGGTCATGCGATGGTCCGTGAGCGTATCCAACAGCAGCTGCGCGAACTCGCCCTTCCACTCCGAGCCCTGATCGGTGCAGACCTCTGCTGGCGCCCCAAACCGCCCCAGCACGTGGTGCAGGAAGGCGAAGGCCGTATGCTTGGCCCCCTTGGAGGTTAGCGGCACGAAAACGGCGTACTTAGAGAAGTACTCCACGCACACCATGACGTAGCGGTGGCCGCGGGCGGTCTTGGTGAACGGCCCGCACAGGTCCACGCCCCAGCGATAGAACAGGCCGTTGATGGGCGTGGGGTTCAGGCCGCCAGCCACGGCGCGCCTCGCCTGCGCACCAGGTCGCAGGCCTCGCCCAGTGACAATAGCCTCCACGTCACGGCGCAGCCCGTACCACCAGTGCTTGGCGCGCACGAGCGCCGCCGTTCGCCGGACGCCGAAGTGCCCGGTCTCCTCATGTGCCCTCCGCACCAGCGCGTTGCGCTCCTCTGGCGCAGGCACCATCCGATGATGGCTTAGCGGCATGATCCGCAGTAAGCGATGGCCCTGCAGCCGGTAGTGGCGTGCCCTGCGTCTCACCCCTGCGCGCCCGCCTGGGGCTGCTGGGTCCACCCGTCCCTGCCGCAGGTAGGCCATGGTGTTCACGTCCATCCAGATGTCAGGGCATGTGGGCGAACTGCGCTGCTCCGCCTGCTCCAGCGCTGTAGCAAGGGCGATAAACGCAGACCACGTGGGCTCCACCTTCGGTGCGCTTACCGCACATGCTGCCGCCAGGCCCGGGCGTAGCTGCTGCCCCAACGCCGTGCGCGCGTGGCTGCACATGACCGCCAGCGCTGCAGGTGCAGGCTGGTTGAGGGCGAGGGCTGCTGCCAGGAGCAAGCTGCTGACACCCACGTCCGCCGCCGCGTTGATCATGCTGCAGCGCTGCGTGCGCTCCAATGGCCCAAGCTCTCCCACCAGCGGATGGTAACCTTTGAGCGCCTCCCGCGTGGAGACCGATGGGGCGGTGGCTTTGACCGCGCCCGGTGCCCGCTCGTACACTGTTGAGCCGTCGGTGGCTGGCATCAGCCTGGGGGCAGCAAATGCCGGGAGCACCCCCGCCAACGGCCTGCTTTGGCCGTCGACGAAGGGGCCCAAGCCTGCCAGCTCCGCCGCCGGCTCCAGTCCCGCCCGAGTCAGCTGCTGCCACGTCCCGCGCGGCAGCAGGTTGCTCCAGAGCGTGCTGCTGCGCTTCACCCTGGCCCCAAGCCGCTCCGCCTCCAGCACCACCGGCAGCCGGTTGCCCAGGCACATGCTGTGTGGGCCCTCCTCCCACTCAACCCAAAACGCCGGTGCCCTTACCTGCACCTGCTGCAGGAGCAGCAGCACTCGCGCAACATGGTGCAGCGCGTTGAGCTGCGCATCCGGCAGCGGGTGCCGAGCACTCCACGACGCGCCCAGCAGCCACTGCCTGCCATCGCCCGCACCAGCGTCCAGCAGCATGGCTTCGGTCACTTCAGCCACCGGAACTGGCAACACGGTGAAGGCGTCACGAAACGCCTCCGGCGGAAACTGGTGAGCATATAGCCCCGCCAGCAGCGCCAGCCGCTCCGCCACATATGCCGTCGGCTGCTCCTGGTCCCTGGTGAGCAGGTACCGCGACACGCGAAGCCCAGCCCTGAGGCAGGCCTCAAGCATGGCGCAACACCCGCCCACTGGCTCCAACAGCGTTATCCCCGTGCTTTTGGCTGCACGGAAGAAACGCCTTGGCAGCTGCGCCTCACCCCTGACACCGCCGATGCCGCCGCCCTGTGGCGCCAGTTTGGAAGCCTTGAGCAGATCTGACGCGCGCTGGTGCAGCGCCGCCTGCCGCTGCCTCGCGCTTGGCGGGTCGTGAGCGGGCTCTGCATCCGCCTTGTCCGTCCAATAGCCGTTGTTGCCGCGCAGCAACTCCTCTGAGCTGGGCAGCAGGCTGTCCAGCGCAGGCGCTGCAGCCCCCGTGGCTGCGCACACTGCCTGGTTGGCAAGAAATTGCTCCCTGGCCCTGCTGACCAGAGCCGCCTGGCACGCCGGTAGCTGCTTGACGCCTGCTGCTACCGCGGCCGCCAACGCGCAGGCGCCAGTCGGTGAGCCGCCTAGCGCCCAACTCACCGCGGCCGCCGTCTTGGCGCTTCCTCCTCCGCCTCCTACTCCAAGCTGCACACCGCCGGGGGCGCTGCCTGCCGGCGCTGCCTCGCGGCGGGCGCATGACGCGGGCCCTCCGCTGGCTCGTGATCACACCGCGCGCCGCTGTTGTCCTCCGTGGTGGGCAGGGGTGAACGCGACAGGGAGTCTGCGTTCTGGTGCTTGGCACCGGGGCGATGACGGATGGTGAAGTTGAACTCCTGCAGGATGAGCTGCATGCGAGCATAGTGCCCGGTCAGCCCCTCCGACGTCATGAGGTAGGTGAGCGGCTGGTGGTCTGTCACCAGCTCGAAGGGCGGACCCCCGAGCAGGTGATGCCGCAGCGTGCGGATTGCCCAACAGGCCGCCACCATCTCACCCTTGTAGCTGGAGTAATTCTTCTCATGGACGTTCAGCGATCTGCTGATGGCTGCGCAGATGTACTCGTTGCCGTTGTCATCCCGCTGCCCTAGCACTGCCCCCATGCCCTTGTTGGAGAAGTCGGTGTGGAGGATGAAGGGGCGCGAATAGTCCATTCGCCGCAGGATCACGCCCTCCTGAGCAAACACCGCCTTAATGCTGTCGAACGCCGCCTGCTGCTCAGGGCCCCATGACCAGGGCACGCCCTTCCTGAGCAGCGCGTTGAGCGGGGCCGCCATCGCGCTCATGTGCGGCACATAGCAGCGGTAGTAGTTGATGAAGCCCAGGTGAGCGAGCTCCGACACGCTGCGTGGCGGCTGCATGGCGAGGATGGCTGAGACCTTGGCCTGGTGGGGCGAGATGCCCTCCGAGCTCAGGTTGTGGCCCAGGTACTCTAGCACATCGGCACCAAAGATGGACTTGTCGGGTGCGCACGGCCCGCAGGCGTAGCATATCCAGTACGGCAGCAACATGCCGCACGTTCCCCGTGTGTCGCTCCAGATGAGCAGATCATCGATGAACGCGATGGCGCAGTGGTCCAGCTTAGATTTGGCGATTTCGAAGTCCATGACGCGCTGGAACTTGGCGGATGCGTTCTTTAGCCCGTATGGCATGCGGGTGTAGGCGATGATCTTGTTGCCACACCAAAAAGCAGTTTTCGCCCTGTCCTCGGGCGCGATGGGGATCTGCAAAAACCCCTGCCGCATGTCCAGCTTGCTGAAGATGCGAGCTTTGTCGACCTTGGCAAATATGTCCTCCGGGCGATGCAGGCCGTACTTGTCATGCGCCGTGTGCTTGTTCACGGGGCGGTAGTCCTGCGCCATGCGATGCGCGGTCCACTGCCCGGTCTGCTCGTCCTTCTTGGCAGCAAGCACGGGGTTCACGACGCACACAGTAGGCCCGTCGTACTCCTCCGCAAGCCCGGATTCAACCAGCTCCTTTGTCTTCTCGGCAATAACGGCCTGCTCCTGCGGCGAGTAGCGCCTTGGCGGCTGCGCTATAGGGCCGCTCTTGGTGAGCTCGAGGGTGAACGGCCCTTGCCCGCCATGGTAGCCGGGCATCTCCCGCGTGGTATAGGCAAAGGCGGTGCCCTTGCGAGCGCGAACGGTTGCTTGCAGCTCCTCCAGCTGCGCAGGCGATAGATGCCTGCTGCAGCCCCAGGTCCAGCCGCCGTCCGGGTCCTTCTGGTAACGCGCGTATGCCGCAGCGTAGGTGTCGGACTCCGGAGAATACGCGCTCACAGCTGCAAAGCCGCCGGTGCTGCTCGGGTGGCAGCCCCACACCGCCCTGGGCGGCCTGCCGGCCCACCTGATCTCCTCCCGTGCGCGCTGCTGCTCATGGCTGGCCAGGGCGGTGAGCGCAGCAGGGCCGAAGAGGGGAGCATCGTGCGCCTCCAGTCCGGAGGGCATGACGCGTCCGCACATGGCGCCTGAGGCTGCCGCGCCGCCCAGTAGCAGCAGGGCGGTGAGCAGCCACGCCAGAGGCCCCAAGACCGCACAGCCCTGAGGGGCCAGCAGGGACGCAAACCGCTCCCAGTAGCCACGCCGCCTGGTTTTGGCGCTTGCCACCGCTCCCTTGTGCCACTTCCAGCCCACTCGCCATGGCATGGTGCGCATGCGGGTGCAGCAGCCGCGTGACCGCCAGTCGGTCAATGGCTGCGCCACGCAGCAGCAGCGCGAGGGTGAGCGAATGCAGCAGCGATGACACTGGCCACCAGGCCCGCCACCGCCTGTGTGAGCCAGCAGAGCAGCGATTTTATGCCGCGCGCGAGGGCTCCAGTGAGGGCACACCAGAGCAGAAAGCCGCCTAGGCGGATCGCCTCCAGTCTCGCAAGCACGCTGGGCCGCACCCCCGCACCGACCCGAACAGTGCGTGGGGCACCAACGCGCCGCTACCCCTCCCAGCGGCAGGCGATGGTCACGGTGGGGGCCTTGGGCGTTGCAGCCCATGTGACCAGGAGGAGCAGGAGAAAAAGTTGGAGCGATGCCTGGTCGCTGATTCGCAAGGCCCGCGCTGGCGCGGCGGAGAGCGATTGGGCAACCTCCGTGACCCAAGCACATGCCCGCTGTAAACCTGCGGCGGCGCGTTGGACGCAGCCATTGGCAACATTCTGAAGTATGGCGGATACGTGTCCTCCTGGAGATGTGGCCGCTCCGGGCTTGGTGCCCGGATCCCAGGGGAACGCCCGCTGCTGGCTGTTGCTGGCGCCACCCCGCACGGCCCTGCGTGGGGGTTGGCTGCCGCCGCCAATGGGGCCGTCCTTGGCCCGTCCGTCTGTTGAGCTGCCGCGCTGCTGCGGCTGACCGACCTGTGCGGCACTGGCTCCCTCCTCTCCGGCTGCCTCATGGCGCGAGCTGTAGCTCCCAGCGCCGCCTCCTGTCCCATGGCCGGATCCTAGCTTCTGGGCGCTGGGCGTCTCTGGGGGGGCTGCCACCGCGGCCTGACTGCCCGCCGCTGGTGGCGCCGCTGCCCATTACCTGACCGGCTGCTCCGTGGCGCGAGCTGCTGCTCCCAGCGCCGCCTCCTGTTCCCTGGCCGGCACTTTCCCCGCCGCCTCCTGATCCTTGCGTGTGCCCTTCTGGGCCCC